>JAQFZH010000097.1:0-53008 GCA_034695485.1 Entomobrya nivalis | reverse complement strand
GCTTGGAATAGTAAAATCCATTTATCTAAACACTTGACCAGATCCCACGGTATTGAATCAACGGAGAAAAAGGAATTTTACCCGACAATTGACAGCGAGTCTAGTTCAATTAATAGTGATCCAGAAATCCCGTTCGATGCTAATCAAGTTGACATTGATAGCCAATTAAATTCCATACCCAACGTTGCACCTGAACTTGAACAAGATGATATTGATGATGGTAACCGTAAAGATGACGATTTGCAATTGGATGATGATGTACGTTCTGCGGGAGAAGATGAGGATGAGGCCGATGTTGAAAATAAAATGAAGAAGGCTATGGGCTTGGTTCTCCTAAAGACTAGTAGTAGTAGTCTAACGAATGGGAAGGGAAAGCGACTTGGCTGCAAGTTTTGTGATATGACGTTCAGGGATCGGTATGGACTTGGAAGGCATGAAAGGGCTCATAAAAATGAGAAAAGGAGAAAGCAGATGAGTGAGCAGAGTAATAAATCTGATTGGAGGCGACAAAGAAGTTCGTCAAAGTTGGAGTGGGTGGATGGGAAGGTTAAATGCAGTAAATGTGATAAACGTAAGTCAAATTAGTCTACGTAAAATATAAATTTTTGAGCGGATATGTCTTAAATAAACTATTTACTAAATTTTTGGGATTTTCTTTTTAGTGCTTACGACTGCAGTTGGCTTGAGAAATCACGAAACGTACCACAAGTATCAAGAGTTAATTAGTAAAACGGAAGGTGAAAATGTAACGGACCAAACCACGAGCGTATTCCTTTTTAAAAGAAAGAGAAAATTTGAGTGGGTGGATGGGAAGCTAAAATGCGGAAATTGTGATAGAGGTAGGGAAAATTTAGTATAGTTTATTGCACGAGTTTTTGCTTACATTTTAATTTTAAAATGTTGACTATGTTTTTTGCAGAGTTTTGCACTGAGAGGGGATTACTACAGCATGAGAGAGAGAAACATATGAGCGAGGAGGGCGGGTTTATTTGCGAGTTGTGTGGCAAGACTTGCCTTACTTTGTACAAGCTCAAGTGTCACAAGAAAAGGGTTCATTTGCTGAAATTTGATGGGACTCCGTACATGCCGAAGAATTATAAGCCGAAGAAGACGAGAGTTGATAGGGAGGACTATGGGTTGCCTACGAAGGATGGAAAGGGAAAAAGAGGGATAAATTATTTGAGGGTTGATGGCAAGCTCAAGTGTAACTACTGTGATAGATGTAAGTAGTTGATAATTATTAAAAAGTTGAGGCTAAGTGAGTGAGTAATTATTATTCTATTATTTTGGTTGTAGTGTTCATTAGTCCTGATGGACTGGGGAAACATGAGAGAGAAAAGCATCCGAAGAGGCCAGGTGAATTTGTGTGTACTCATTGTGGACTGGCTTTTAATAGTAAGGACTATCTGATTAAGCATACAGAGAGAAAGCACTGGATGAGATTGGATGGAACTCAGAAAATACCTCCTTGGGTACCCACGAGAAAGTACAAGTGGAAGAGGAGTGAAAAGTGATGTCCATGCAGAACATATAGCTTATGATCAATTAAATAAAGAAGGTGTTTAAAATTGAAATATTTAGTTTTGTAAAATTGATCAAAGGCAAATAAACTGGTTTTTCGTGGATTTTTTAAAAATATTTTAAAGTATATCGTTTTGTTTTGTAATCAAATTTAGTAATTAGGGTTGGCAGTAGCTACACATTTAGTAATTTATTTAATGCTAATTTATCTCATCATGGCTATTATTTTAAAAAATTTAAAATTTTGGGTCCTTTAGTATATCCAACAAGCAACGTTAAGGTAGACGTTGCAACATAAGGTATACTTTTCTTAAACTCTAAAAATTTAATTGGGTTCGACACAAAATTTGGCTATAAAAAAGACGATTTATTAAATGTTTTAACTCAAGGCTATTTAGTGCTTTATGTCGAATAATGACTAATTACAATTAATTAGCTATTTTATAGCAGTTTTCGCCATTTATTTTGATTTGCTCTGCAATTACTATCAAAATTACTATGACTTTGAGATAGCTTCAGGTTTGGGCAATATTTATGTTTTTTTTGAAGAGTAAGCAAAATAAATTCTTTTGGCAGAATGGAAATCTTAATGCTGAGATGTTTCCTTTTAATAATAATTCACTTAATCAGCTACTCAAACCCCATTGATTTTGACGAGGGTTGTTTCATTGACGAACCAGCTTCATTATTACAAGTGGCATTTGTGATGGACAACACTGGTACATTTGTGGGAGGTGCAAATAGTTTCTTTAGGCAGTTTGCTGCCTTAGCGCCAAAACTAATGGAGGAAATCGATAAGGACCATCCTGGAGTTGAGTTTGCACACACAATTCACGCGGATTGGCCGATTTCTGCAAGACCTTCACACGCCACTATTGGCCCTCAACACAATCTTCATAATATATCGTGAGTACATTTATTTTGTAGCTGAACGCAAATCTATTGGGTACAAGCTTGTGTTACATCAAATGTGTATTTAAATCATACTGAATGTTTTAGAGAGGCCTGCTACAATCGAACGACAAAATTCACAACGGATAGGGACCTCTTTAGTAGACAAATGGCGCGAGTCGGAGCGTTAGGAAGTGGCGAACAAGAAAATGGTTTATCCGCTTTGGCTTTTACAGCAGCAGATACGAGTTTAGGCTGGATACGGAATTCAACTTTTACTGACGGCAGACCAGTGAGACGTGTGCTCATTTTAGTGACGGATGAAGACGATTTACTCAAACTCGGTGTACCTGGAGATCGTGGCGAGTTTAAGGGAGATGGGACTGATACATGTTCAACATCAAAACCGCCAACTCACAAGGTTTTAAAAGAAGTATTTGAAAAATACCAAATGACGGTGATTTCATTATTGGCCGAAAACTCAGCACGTCCTAACCTTACATTATTATACAGAAAACATTTTGAGAAAATTGGAAGTAGCATTAAATATTGCAGCAGATCTATTGTTGTTAAAAGCGGAAGAAGTCTCTGGACTGATTCAGAACTAAAACAAAAGGATTCAAAGGGTTTCTGGTCCGGTGAAAAACTTATAGGCGAAGAGGAAGGAGTAGCTAATTTTCAGCCACTTAAACAAAAAGAAGTAGCAAAACTATCAGAAACATTGATTAAAGCTAGAAAATATGAAGATCTCATTAGATATGTGAAGGAATGTTTAAAGGAAACTGGGACAAGTGGTTGTTTATTCGGAGATCCAGAGGGTTATAACACACTTGGATTTTAAATTCGGATTCAAGATTTGCTTTTAATTTAATATGTAAACGATTTTCTTGAATAAAAACTTCTAATTCTGGCTTCAATTGCTTTGTTAAATTACAAAAACTCAAAATCTGTAATCGAAACATTTGATCTTTGTCTTGTCCATTGCTATTTACGTAAATATGTCAGTTTACAAACTTATTTTTAGACTCAGACTGTAAAGATTGAATTCGGATAGCACTGAATAAACACCAAAGCGTTACATTGCATTACTAGACACGAATTAAAAGGAGGGGCATGGCATTGTCATTTTATGCTATTTCTTAACCAACCTAGTCATTAATAGAATATGCTAGGACTTACTTTATTTCAGTGTTAAATTGTTTAGTCATTACAGGTTTATTTTACAACTAAAACGATAACGAATTATTTGGCAATTTATAGTGAAAGATCGTGCTACATTACAAAAAATAGGATGGAACCTCGAGGATGGAAATAGATTTCGAGGAATTTCAAGTGCCCAAAATACATATACCTACATACCTACATTATTCCCTTAATTGTGCTATATTTTTAGCTCAAATTGTGTTTTGTTAAGCACAAAAATCTAGCTTATGTACAACTTCAGGAAAAATTTGTGTACAAAATGTATCTTAAAGCTCATACTACCTATTACTAAATATTAATGGCTGTACATTTATTTAAACTGCATTTTTCGCTTGGATATGTGAACTAAATATAAACATTTTAGCATGTCGGAACAGCTTTGAAACTTTGCCAAAGCATTTTGTGAAAAACATCGCAACTTTTCTGTGTAGTTCTCGTCTGCACAGATTTTCGACACAAAAAAACATAGAGGATAACAACAAACCAACGCCTGGTATTAAAGTCAAAACAAATATTGCTGTTTTGTTTCCAAAGGTTGCAGGTGTGCTACTTTGATTGGATGCAGTAACAAGTCTATTCATGCTAGTTTTTAAAACAAGAGAGTACTCTGCAAACTTTTTCCACCATTCAAACACACCAGCCTCGGAAATGTATCTTGGTCGAACTGCTATGTTGGGTGGAAAATATCCCCTCAATTTGTACCCCCAGAACGTCTCAAGTATTTTATCTTTACCGAAAAATGTCGGTTTGCCCATGTGCTTTAGAATTGTGTAAAGTTGAATTGCTTTTTGTCGTTCCAATACAATTGCAGACTTCTTACATCTGTTCATATGAATATTTAAAATGGTAGAAACTTTTTCGTAAAATCCTTGTCCATAATCTGGTAACATGGCAGAGTTGTTGATATAATTCCACATTTCTTTTGGGATTTCATGTTTTAAATAATTTAAACTAAATTCGTTGGTCTGGTAAGGTCTTAACCAAGTCATTAGCTTGTACCATAATTCAGAAACGACTGGAAGTGACTCATGGGTGATTATTTTGCCGTATTTTTCATGAAGCTTAACAAGTTTATTAATTTTAAAATATTTCGACTTCTGAAAAAATCCCAAGTGAATACGAGGCGTAAAAGTGTTAAATTGGTATTCTTCAAGCATTTGAAAAGTGTCGAATTGAACTAATGGAGGCTCCGCAGTTAATCTAGTCACATTGTCTCCGGTGTATAGTGTGCTTAAGAACAGCCACGTAATTGGAACGAAGAAGACACTCAGGTAAAACGAAGCCTTTGTTTTACTAGAAATATTAAAGTAGCGACTAGACTGGTCTAATATGGAAAATAGTGTTGAAAAATTTATATCAAATAAACTTGGATTACTTTTTGCGCCGAGTGAAGTCTTGGAGAATTTAACAATCCAAGAAACAATAAAGCAAATGGTCAAAATTAGCGACCATGTGGGAGTATCAAAGGGAGAAATTAATTCGACCAACTGGTTCATCCAATGGATTTGTTCCTTGTGACAGCTCACAAAGCGTAATTGATCAATAGAGGTAACTAATCGATACTCTTTGAACATAATTGGGGATCTAGAAGAATGTCGTACTATCATTGGACGAAATATTGGATGCGAATCAATAGCCTTCGTTGGGCTGCAAGCATCAACAACTACGTTTTCCCACTTGGAATAAAAATCACCATAATTACCAGAAAATGTAATATTTACTGACGTTGGTAACAGAAGTGAGATCAAGTGCACGTCAGCTAAATACGATATGGCTTTTAGGTCCCGTTGAAATGAATGTTTTGATAGGGTATTCAGAACATCTGCTTTTCCTTTTAAGTTGCCGTAACCTCTCATATTCATCACAAGCACTACTTGAACTGAGTGGGGATCAGGATTAATTTGTTGAATTTGTTGCATAATATTTTGAAGTTCAATTCTAGTAGTTGGAATTAATTTTGAATGGGTTGAAATGGTTTTAAGGGAATCACACGGATCACAATATGGGCACAAAGTTTTAAGATAATTGGAAGGGTATTCCCAAATAAGAACACTAACTGATAGTCTGGACAAGTAATAAGTGTCGAGGGTAACCCCTGCAATCCATTTTTTGACATCTTTTTCATTCCCACATATTGAGTCTATTCCCACGCTACATATTAGTAGTGAAACTAGAGGAACTGTACTCAAATATTCAAGCTTCCACTTTTGTGTTGAAAATGATGTTTGAAAGTTTGTCATAATTGGGTTTTTAAGAACGCTTTCCCAGTACAAATGTCTTTCATATAACTCCGGATATTGTTTTTGGGTTGGCGGGTGCAGATAGATGTTAGCATCACACATTTGGTTTTTACTGTTCAGTTGAAATGACGCCGTGAGAGTTTGGGCCGCATAACTAAAAGCTTCAAAGTAAGATGGTAGCTCTGCACTGTTTGTGTTTGCATTGAAATAATTTGATATATTTTGAGATTTTAAGGCTGTATATGTGGGGCCCAGCTCGAATGGATACAGGTATATTTCTTTCAATGAAGATAAGTAGCGAAGAAGGAGAAGTGGGTGATGTAATACTTGAAAATCAATATTTAGGCCTTTAAAATTCATCACACGTATATTACAGCCACTAAAGCTATTTAGAATGGAAATTGGCTGGGTGGAATCTTTAAGTGACGTGTGTAGTGCTGCGAATGTCAAAACGTTTTTAAGGAAACATAAAAATAGAAAAGATAAATGAAATGCAAAATTGAATGATTTCCACATCGTTAAAATGTAATAAATACAATTTCTCAAGCCCCTAAATATTGGTAACCTATTCTGGATTATACGAACTTTCCGTGTTAAACTTTTTAAGCAGCAAGCATTAAACAATTTAAATAATCTTTTTACGTTATTCGAAAAAGGAGGCTTGTGTATTGTTTCTGAGCACAGTTTTTTGTATTGTGTATTTGACAAACCGACACCTTATTTTATGGAAATCGTTAACAAACTATTTGCCAAAGAATACAATGTAGCCGTATATAGCTACAAAAACATATCCCTTGAGCTATTGATTGTTAAAGCTTGTAGTTCCACGTGAGCAATTTGTCACTTTTACAAAACTACCAACTGAATTACGTGTTGGAAGAAAAATAAAATCGATTATTTCAATTAATTATTTAAACTACTTTCTAGCAGAGCAATCGTCTCAGAAATACCATTTTCTGCATTCCGTGTCATGTCGTAACTAGTTCAATTTGTAATTATCTTGTATACATGTAAGACCAAATCGAATGGCACACGTGCAGTAATAATGAGGAACGCAAAACTATCTATTCATGTAAGTATAATATTGAAATAAAACAAATATTAAGACATTAAATAAATAAAATTGTAATTTTTATAATGTAAACGATTTTTAACAACAATTCTTACTTATTCAACATATTCGAAACTGCTCAATTACAGGAGATAGATGGTGGTATACAAAATCCTTCCATATGTTTAGTATTGATGTATACGACCCATTATCATGCAGTGTAAATTCTTCTAATTGATTTACCCAATCCTGTTTTAAAGAACCGAATACGATGCAGATAAAAAAGCAGATACTTTATATTTTGTAAAAACATGAGATCGTTTAATATTCTAAACGTGTTGTTTGAGTGAGCTCAAACCATATCTTTTGTCCTGTTCATAGAGTAGAAAATTTCCACTATTTTTATTGCTCTAATTGTTAGAAATTCCAATTAGCTAAAGATTCATTTGTCCATTTTCATTGTCGGCAACATAAGTATTCTCGTGTAGAAGTTATAACCATTTTGATGAAGTAGTCTTCCTGAGAATTGTGGTGCCTTCCGAGAATTTTTCTGTCTTTTTTGTCCCATAAGCCTGCCTGGCTGCCTGCCAGCCTTTTGTCCCAGGTTGTTCTTCGGCGATTCAAGATAAAAATGCAACACAGATTTTGACTGCCACTTGATTTACACGAAGCAGACTACCTCTCCATGTTGAATGTAAAATAGTCAAGTCAAGCGTGCATCAAGCACCACAAGCTTGCTCACCATTCACTCATTTTTTCTTTCCTCTTCGCATTCTCACGGGCTAGTGTGCATAGTTGTATTTTTTAATATCATTTTTACTGGATGATTGCCATCATCTAACAATTCACGAACTTCTAAGTGTAACTAACTAAGTGTATATTAAAATTACAAGACATCACATTTCTTTCTTAAATGACGTTGTTTTACAATGCGCATAAAAAGATTTCGCGTCGAACTACATACAATGCATGTTAAATAGTGAAATTTATGATCAAGATATGTAGACATTTATTGTTTAACAGGTGCGAGTTTATACAGGTCATTCATATGAATTCATTCATTCAAACATTATTAGTGTTTTTGTATGGCATCCTTGCAGCATATTGTCATATCAAATGAACTCCACAGAATCCAGGCGGGCGGGCGCTACCTAGAACATGGCTTGCATTCAACTCAGACAAGCTGTAGAGTTCATTACTGGTGACATATATTATTTTGACATTTTACCATCGCATGAACTGGCATCAATGAGAATGACTAAAAATAAAACATCGTTTATTGTTATTCATAAAACCAGCAGTGAGAGTGATATCGTACACTTTTATTTGAATGCACACATTATAAACGATTTTATATCCATATAGAGTTTGATGGGCTTGATACACTGCATTATCTATATTTCATTCCATTTAGATATAAGTATAATAATCGGCGGGCCCCCAGCAAATTAATTTCTCCCCTCTCTGTGGTACATAGTTTTTATTATTTTAACCTGCTCGTCCTAACCTGTCTGTGCATCAAGCATTTCATTTTTTTCTGCTGACACAAAAAACTGGTAAAGAAATTAAATCATTTGCCGGAAATATAATTAAACGCATGACTGATCAGATGGACGATCAGATACGGAGTAAAGTCTTTTTATTTTTGAGAACAAAAAGATTTTTTTGACGAGCACATTTTATTTGTATAAGACTTACACCCTAATGATAATGTTTCACTAGCGGATATAATGAGCGACTCTGCATATATTTTTACGCATCCGGAATTGGTGTCGCTTAAGAATAATTATTAACTTCATACTACAGTTTATTCGAAGCAAGGGGTCATACTGGCAGTAATATTGCAAGCGAAAACATACAGCCGTTCGTATTCCCTCGTCAGTGGTTCAGAGATTACCGATTCAATTATAACGTCTTTAAAATTACTCTTCTTGAGATCAACAATGTAGAAGTACAAAATGGCTTTTTTGGGTGATATTTGAGCACCTGCAAAATTTAGCACTACAAATCCAACCAACATATCAACGAACCCCCCAGAAATAGGCAACCGTTCTACGGGCGGAAAATGAATCATGGTTTCAAAAAATGGGGATTAATATGTAAACAAAAATGGGATGGGTTTACTTATTTTATTAGTCACGTTCATGATGATGCACTGCACAAAGATAAATTATTTCCTTCAGAAGGCATTCATCGAGATGTAGTTTAAAAAACGATGGTTCAATATTTGTACGTACATGCTCTAAGGAGCAACTGGAACGGTGTAAAAAATAAAAGATGATGTAAGTAGCGTCTCTGCTATTAGTACTTTTGCAAAAACAGCAGAATACATGTCTTTTATAGGCGATTTACCTAAATCCTGTGAAATTTGAATAGAATTAACACGACGAATTAATTTCCGCAGATCTACAAAATGTCACGAATACAATTTACGTTGGGGGTAAAAATGACCATCTCTTACATTTTCCTGTTCTTATTTATTTTTATTTTTCCTGGGCATCTGTTGTTAACCAATGCGTGAAATTTCTCCAATTAAAAAGAGTAATTATAAAAGTACTCCAGAAAAGACAAATACCTGCAATTCATACTGAAGGTTCATGTTCTACTTCTAACGCAGAATTTGAATATAAGGTACGTCTTAAAATTAAAAAGCATCGCAAAAGATGCAAATTTATTTGCATAGTTTTCAACATGAAAGAGATATCTCGTGATCAGTTTCGCATATGTGAATAATTTTTCGCCGCACAGATCTAATAATCGATGCCCGTTCAGAGCCATCCAAGAAACTGCATCAGTTGAGTATTGTAGACAGTAGTATATGGTGTGAGGCAGATTGCAAAATCATTTATTCATTATATTCAACGATAATTCATTCAAGATCTTTGTTTTCAACTGAATCTTAAGCGAATGTAGTTATTGTTAAACCTGTAAACAGATATTTATACAATACATCATCATGGTCAACCCAATGTCCTAGCAGTCAATCTACTGAATCGTAAATTTTATTAGTACCCAAAGGTATTTAGTTGTCCGCACCAAACGTGTCCTTTTATTTATGCATTTATTTCTGTTGTTCTGCATTATGATATTCCTTTACTCCATGGTAATTCGCTAACCAAGCCAACACTCAAACTTTAACCATTCGATCTTATATGAAACATCCAACAACGCCTCATCTTAATCTCTTCCAATTACAAATGTGCTACATTTCAACGCAGAATATTTATTTTTATCTAGAGCTATTTAAAACTATTCATACTTCTGCATATTATCCAAGTTGTTTAAGAATAATTGATTTTCAGTCTGGAAAAAGTTGCTTTTTAGCAGTGCTATTTTTAGCACCAGTTTGGACTTGTAAAATATATTACAGTTGGTGGACCTGAGTTTTAAACGGCTGCGCATTTATGCAAATGAAAACCAGAAACTGGAATGTCTTTCTTGGATTCAATATTCAAATGCGGTTGTTTGACGGACATTAAAGACACTTAAGTTTCACACACAACTCGTGTTTCTGGTAGGTTTTTTTACAAATAAAAATTTATTTGGATGAAAACACATTACAATAATTGTGTTGCTTATTAGGCTGCCAAAACACTATAAATAATGTAATTTAATTTTAAATAGACATATTATTTTTTAAGAAATTCATAGCTTAGGCTTGCACATGGGTCTAACGCATTAGTAAAATAATGTAATTTAGTGAAAGCAGTACCAACTAAGTTGAACGAATTAAATTTTTTTTTTATTATTAGAAATATTAAAACCATATTTCCATCAATCCGAAACTACTTCTACTACCTTGTGAGCAAGAAAGGGTTCATTTTTAATATGATGTTTCTCTCCTTCTAACAAAACTAAATTATATGAAGTGAATAGGTTTCAACGTTTAGGTACTGACAGAAAATAAATTAGTATTTGTATTATTTTTTTATGATTCCTATAATTTTACACTGCATTTTTGTTTGGATATTAAATTTATATTCAACGACACATAAAATTACAAGTAACTCGGAGTGCGTTTTATATTTTGCAAGCTAAAAATATTTTATTACAACACTAACTAAGCTTATAAGTTAGATAACTATAGTCAGTAATTTTTCATTGCAGTGTAACAAAAGTTATAAAAGTTTATTTTGAAATGTAAGCCGTTATACCATGAAACGGTTGATTTATACTTTACTTCAATAATTTATAAATCAAATATTGGATCGAATAAGAAGCCTCTTGCATTAAAACTTATCCCTCGAGCGCTGAATTTAACTAAAAAGGAAATAATATCCCGTAAATCTCTTCCTTATTATATTTTTCTGCATTTCAGTAATCTAATTTAAGAGAGCTTATTATTTGAAATTTATCATATCATAATTTCTAGTAATAGCATGAAAAACTCGTTCGTATCATTCATTTTTCCAAATAAGCTGGACACGATTGGTGTTTCAGATTCAGTTGGCTCGTTCATTGTTCATTCACACTAATGTTGATGTTGCGTTCATTACATTAGTAATTCATCATACGTCGTCACATGAGGAGCTATACCATATTTTTCTTACATACAAACAAGTCTATTAATGCACTTGATGTTTTATGGACAACGATACAATAAACTGCATGTACTCCGGATGTAATCCAATTATTTGCAGTAATGACATAAATGCTTTATAAATAAAATTCATGCACAATTGTTGGTGTTCGAATACTATAGATTTGATACTACAATACTATGCAGCCAAACAGGGCTCTTTACATTAACGCAAATAAAAAATATTTTTTTTCTAAAATAAATTACACATTTTTACTTTTATCCAATAATACGTTTAAATTTCAGAAATATTTTGTAATTCAGGTATCGTAGGATTGGATGTAGTTACATCCTCATCTAAAACTAACACTTCTGTTTCACCTTTCCAGGCTACCTGTGCACCATCTGTAAACAAATAAGTTACTTAGAAATACAAATAAACATGCATGTTTATAATTTAAGAAAAAATCTTACTGTGTTCAACATAACAAATGTTTTCATTTGAATGATATGATCCCGGTATTATAACCTGGATACCATGTTCTCTGCTCAGCAAGCCCCTGCAAATGTACGCAGTTGAATCCCAGTAGCTACCCCCAACCACTACGTTTCTTGGCAGCTGTCTTTTCTCCACATTTTTGTTTAAAACGACCCATCGTGAATTTTGGTAAGCTGTTATTGACGGCACTTGAAATTGTTCGAAACGATGTTCCACCCTATTTTTAGTGATGTAGCAGAACCTACCAATTAGTTTCCCAGGAACCCAAGTTTTGTCGTGGTACGCTCGACATAAAAATGTTTCTTCATATCCAGCAGGCTCTATGGAACTTTTGTAACTTGTGACAACTTGCCCTTGGTCATTCCATTGAATTTCTTTTCCATAGTTTGGCTTTAATCTTTCCTCGTCTCTGTATTCCTCTGATGAGTCTAAACAAAAGGCTGAAAATGGATAAATACAACTTAATAGACAAACAACAAAGTATTTTGTTTCCATGGCTGAACTTTTAATCGTTTAATCCGGAGTTTTTTATGTCAACGAAAGTTGTATACCAAATAAAATAGCAGATGTGTTGATTCAATGGCGCTTTTATTGTTATACATTTTTGTGGATATGCTCAGCATTCCACCCACTATTTATTTATTGAATAAGAGTAGAGCAGTGCATAAATGAATACTTTATTCTATTCTATTCTACTATTCTAGTGACCTAATGACATATCAGGTGTGTTTTCAGTTGCCATGTTTCCTTTTCGATTATATTGGCTAATAAAATGTGAACTGTCCACAGAACTGATTAGTGTAGTTTTTAAAATCAATGTTGAGCCGGAGAAATTTAATTTTTGGGTCGGTAGTCTGAAAATCTGACGTTTTTTATTCTGTTTTATTACCATGTTAATTTTATATCTGTAGACTTTAGTGTATATAAAACTGAATTGTTTATTAGCTTCAATAATTCTGACCAGGATTGGTATGGAAATAATGATTTCTAGACAAGAGCTTTTTTAACACGTGACACTTTAAAGCGAAATACATTAAAATCATTTAAGACTGACGTATTTAATGCTAATTAAAAAAGTACATAAGAGAATTTCGTGTGGATTGATTTTATAAAATTCCCAGCTTTTGAGGAAGTGTTTTATGTAAATAGCAACTAGTAAGACATTAGTGTCACCTTCGAACTTAAACATAATGAATGATTAATAATATTTGTGGTTTACACTATTCCATTTATGGTTATATAGCATCGCTTTGTTTGTGTATGGTTACAGTCGCAACATTATGAAATGTTGAGTTTACAATCGGCCCTTAATTAAAAATAAAATAAATTTTACTACTACATACAGTAGAATTCTGAAATCAAAAAATATGAGTGAGTCATCATAAAACAAATATCTAATTCCAAGGCATTAAATTAAAAACAAAAGCATATACTCTACAACCAAAGTAAAATTTAACTTTTCATTTATCTAAACTATTTTTTTATATTTTAGTCGGTTTTACAAATCTAAATCTACATGACTGCTGAACTTTACGTGTTGTAATAAATCGTTCAATTTTTTTAGGAAATTTACACTTCGAGGGAAAATTTCATGTATAAAATGCAAACATTGAATGCTTTTTATTTTTAATACCGTTAATAATGCGTAACACTATATTTTACTTAAGTTATAATATCCGACTGACAATTTTTATCATCAGAATATATTTGATTTATTCGTTTCCAAGATAACGAGAAAATATATGTTGCTATATGCCACTATATCTTCACTTTTTTAAACTTACTATTGCAATATAGCCAAGCTAATGTCTTGTGCTGTCTTTTCCTGAAAATAAAGATGTGCCAAATCTATGATAGTATGTAAATCAACTCAAAAATGGTTGAACAAATCTCTCGTCATATTTCTTTGCCCATAAACCCAACAAAAAATTTCTTCACTCAAATGAATCTCTGGACAAATAATTAGATTGTTAGAATGTATAGCATTTGAACATTTTTTTTCAATTTTTGGAGCAACTTCCTCCCATCTTTCGTTAGTTCCTTAATACAATTCCCAATCAGCTGACCCATTTTCAAAATCATTCATTTTATTTTGAATTGAATTGGATATTTTGAATTCCATTTTTTCTTACGCCATCGAACAAGAATTAATGTAAAGTAAACGATCGTATGTACTTATAATACTTTTAAATAAAGTTTATTTTCAAAGATTTAGATACTGCAAAGATAGGTTTACCTGCTTACAAAATATTTAGGGAAGTAACTTATCATGTCATGTCCATAAAAAAAGTTAGTTGAAAATAAATCATGTTCATGGATATTTATAAAAGGATTCGACCAGCAATTTACTCTGGTTGTCCAGAAAGGCTAGAAAACCATATTGGTTCGGATTAACTTGTAATAAATACTTCTCTATGCTATGCATTAGTTTTACTAAATACAGTTGAAAATTCTTCCATTTCCTATGCACAGGAAGATACAAATCGTTTCGTTATAAAAATTTGGGTTGACGACAAAAAAGGCATATCAGATTTGTATGTGTAAGTAGCAAAAACCCTTTACAATTATAATAATTAGATAACTGGAGAGTAGTGGTTTTAGTAGCCTCAATGCATATCCAAAAAGGCAATACAAATACAAAAATTTACTCAGCTATATTACCCTATAATTATTTCAGAAAACTCGTGACGAAAATCAAAACCCGTTTGAGGGTGGTTCATTTCTCCTGGTTTGGATGTTTGCATAAATACAAATGAATAAGATGCGCTAATTTAGTAAAGGACCTGTAGCAAGTAAGTTTATCATTACGAATATTTTATTTTATTTTTGGAAACTGGATTACCCTTTTTTAATTACTTACATTTCATTGCACGTCAAATTCAAGTTACTTAAGAACGAGTGCACGTGAGCCAATTTCTTTAAATGATCATACAGGTTAGAAAAATATGAACTTCTGTTTTGGGTAGCTTCCCAAAGTAAAATAATATTCTGCTACAGTTCCCTCATCAAATCTATTGATCTAATTACAGGTTTTGATACAAAACCGAGAGATAAAATATATGAAAACTGGTTATCATTTGCGTCACGGCTTTTCTTGGTAAAAGGATTATAATCGTTTCTTTGAATCTCTCTTGGTTGACTTTCATTGCCGGCAGTCCAATTCATCATCAGATCATATTTTACGCCATAAATAGATCGATACACCTAACTTTTTTTTTACTAGTACAAATTTTAAGCTCAGTCATGGCACCCATATTTCTTTTTTTCGTCCTATTTATTCTAAACATTAGCCAAAATTTGGCATCAGGCATCTTGCCTGAAAATGAACGAATCATTACAGACCTGGAAATCATATACGGAAACCAGGGCATTCCCATAGATTATTCGTACAATGAAACAACCAATAATAACGGAACAACAAGTGTGCCCGGATGTCCCAAGTCAATTGACGGAATTCCTTGGATTTACTATGGAAATCCCCCTCGCTGTTTTCTAGCAGGCCATTATGGTCCATGTCCACTGGCAGAGAAGCTTTTGGCTATGAAGAGCTCGTATTTTGGTGTATGTGCTTGTGAGTGTATTGTTGATAAAATTCAGATAAATTCGGCAGTAACCGATTTTATTCTGGAGCAAGTAGCAAATAAGGATCGTTACATATTTTGTAACTACCACAGGAAATACGAGGAGAGTTCAATCAGTCAGATTTATGATAGTAAGGACAAGATTTGTTATGAGACACAAACTCAGGTAAAAAAAAAATTAAAATATAATACCAACTTAAAAAGAAATTTGAGAATCTAATAATAATGTTACAGGGACCCTGTAATGTTGGCAAAATACTTGTGGGAGTTAGACGCGATAAACCTAAATGTGTTACTAGTTGCCAACATGACGACGGTTCTTTAGGATTTTTTAGTGGAAACTCATGTGGCTGGGTACTCATCTTTATATATTTTTACACATGAGCATTTGAAACCATTTTGAAAAACATTTTTCTGTAATTAATCATATCATTTAATTTGGGTGTAGTTTCCCGAATTGCAAGCTGGTGTCTATTATGTCAATGGACATAACTGCTCTAGAGATGAAAAACGAAGTGACACTCTGCAAAAATGTATCAAAAAGGAAAAGTTTTTCTTGTTCTAAAATGTGTTGTAGGAAATATCCAAACTGTTTTCATGTTTAATTCAAATGTTTAAAAGTTAGTTTAAATAAATTGCATGCACACCAAAAAATGCATTGTAGGATATTTTGTCGGATAAGTCATCTAATGATATGATTTGGCAAAAGGGTTTATTAGAAATAAAATATAAGGACGTTTTGTTGAAGTTTTTTTGTGTATGAAATGTACTCATTAATACCATTAATACGACACACGCGTAGTAGTTGGATTTTTTCCTACTTTGGCTTGCTTTAGAAACGAGTTGATTAGTCTGGTTGGGCGAGTTTTATCGATATAAACAGGTTTGTTACTTGAACGAATGTGCTAGTGCGGATTGTATGAGACCTGGTTACTAAAAAAACGAGATGACTGGCAAAACTTTGGGTATTTACTTCGTCGGAGAGAGAAATTAAGTCAACATATATAATTACATTATTTCCAAGTTAACATATGTATTTTGACTTAGAACCCAACATACTTTGTGTGAAATCAGGTGTGTCTGTAACGTAAAATTTTTTTTTTCTGAACAGGGACTTTATCCGTGTGATTTTTGCTGTGCTTGCTTTAAATGTAGTTCGAGTAAACATTAAATCAACTTAAATATTAATACAAAAACATACACCGAGTATTCTTAAAAAGATCAGAACTGGTTCTTGTAAGAAAGACCGTGAAGCATAAATTTAGCGTATTTTACGATATTATATAGCTGCCCGTTAAACGAATTCTTGTATCTTTAAAATTTGATCAGCCTTTCGCTCAAGCACGGGATTACATGTTTTGGTAATATCTATCAATGCTATGGGAAGCATTCAAAAAATGCAAAAAAAAAGAAGGTAAACCGTGTATTTCAAGGACCTTATATTTCGACCTGCCATTATCTGTTGAACATTATTTTTATCATAACATTTATTTAGGAAGATGGATCCATAGCCCCTTTGCTTTACCACGTTAGCACTAAACCCAAATATACATATCTATCCATGTATGCAGTTTAGGGGAACGAATACAAAGGAAGGGTTAACTGTGAATTTTAAGTACCGTGCAGGATATTTTTGTACAAGATTTTAAGAAATTGTGGATGCACATTGTTTATCTTCCATACAAAATACATAAATGAATTTTCTTTGAACTAGTGATGTCTTTTTACAAGGTGGAAATAAAAACCTATATATTAGCCCAATAAGTAGATCCAGACATCACTTTGACTTGAAGAAGCAACTTGTGCAAGCCAACAAATTTGTTCCAACAACTTAACTCCTAAGATCACCATGAAGATTACATTGATATTGTTGGTTTGCCTAATAGCGTTGGTGGTAAGTTTGAATTGTCCAACTATACCATTTATACTCTCAGCTTAATTTTAATTCAAGTGTGCTAAATTTTGAGAGGTGCTCAAATAATATTTGGAGGTTTGGTTTTTAATTTATAGACAGGCCATAGGAGCACGAATTGCGCTGCAAACCAATGCTCAGACGTCAAGTACAGCTGTGGACAAGATTTCAAGTGCTGTATTGATGTATCAAAACTTGCTTTCGGGGATTTTAAAAATGTTGGGAGCCAGTGCTTTTGCTGCCCGTTCGAAAAACAGTGTAGCGCTGCATTGGGCTCGAGTAGTATTGACCAATTCTGTCAAATGGGATGTTTTACTGATGACTATATATTTAACGAACGGTTTTCCCGAGTTTGTAGTGATCCCGACATATTTGGTCCTGGGAAATGAATAGGAAGGTCTGTATACTTGTTATATTATTCGGTCGTATATTTTAAAGTATAGTTAACTTAATTAGCGTGGTTTTTTTAAATGAAAGTGTTTACTGTAGGATATACATTAAGAATTGAGTATTTAGTTTCAAACATTTGGGTTTAAATTTGTTTTTGGGTTTCATTGGTGTTCTTTCTGCGTTTTTTTGGAAATATTATTTGTGGTTTAAATTAGGCGTATGTAGCCTTTGTCTTATAAATAAGTAAGCATTTATGAAAATGTTTTTTTGATTAAATGAATTCAACCATTTCAAAATATAGTGAGTTTTTTATCCACCTGAGAAGTAACTTAAGCTGTATATTAAGTTTTTTCTTGTGCATCTGATATGTACATATTTTCTTGGAGTATTTGCAAAAAAATATTCATTGGATCGCCACAATATTTATTCATACTAAAATATAAGTAATTTTATACATTTAAGTTTGGGAACATCTTTAACTATAGTGCAATGTACTGCTCAACATAAATTTAACTTACACGTGTAAATCTACATTGAACAGAATGTTTTACTATGCTTTATAATATGAAAATGAACAACTGCATATTTCATGATGGCGCAATATTTAAGCATAGTCCTCTTGTTGTAACCAAAACAATTAACTTAATTTGCTATTAAACTATTAATACTATTTCCAAAAAAATATATGTTAGCCAAAATTATTCAAAATTTGCCAAGTTTAAATGAAGTTTAATAATCATTTCCAAGGACCAACTTTTAAAGAATCACTACAAACTCGTGAAAACTGCTCATTAAATATATTGTCATTAGTATAACATCCCAATTCACAGAACTCGTCAATACTTTTAGAAGCTATGGCAGAGTAACAAAATTCTTCAAACGGACAACAAAAACACTGGCTCCCATGCTATTTGAGATCACCGAAAGGAAGCTTTGCTACATCGATACACAGCCTTTAAAATTAAGTCATAAAATATGTAAATGAAATATAACGGGTTTACGGTTCCTGCAATAAACTTGTAAACTGAAGCTTTCGATATTTATTGAATTTCGTGTTCAGAAAATACACATATGTTTGCTTGGACTGGTTGCTTCGCTAAAGTCAAAATGAGGTCTGTATATACTTATCGAACCAATATTTATGCTTTGATCTCAACACGAAAACTATCTAATAAAAAATAGCACTCATGAGAATAGTACTCATGAATGAATTCAAAAGAACATAAATATGTATTAAGTCAATGGATTTCGTATGCATGATGTACTTGCACAAAATGCACAATCTTATAAACAGTTTGTAAATGTGCTACACTTAAAATCCACATAAAACCTTTTCTGTTCCTTTTTCCCTAAAAATAATTGAACGCATATACCTGGGAAGATCTGGATTAAATGCTAACGTGACAAATGTAAGAAACTGGAGTTGGGTACTTAAAGTGCTCTTCGTACTACCCATGTTTACCCTTGTTGTAGTACTCATCATTATTGTTTTTTATTGAAAAACAACTTGAGGATATATGCTTGGGCACCTATTGTTCTTTTGATTTTAAATATTGTCCTGAGCATTTTGAGGACATAAGTCCGTCAATGTATTAAAAATATCAAGCTAAACTCCATTCTATAAAAATATGCCTCTTATCATTACAATATTTATAGATGCATTGGTAAACTGCTAACCATGTGTTCCCCCACACGTCTTTATTCTCGATCTTGAAATGCCTTTCTTTTTTTAACGTTGTCAACTTTGTATGATAAATATACAAGATAACCTTGTTGCATGCAAATATGCAAGTGTGTATGTGCATTGTTATTAAATATACTCTAGAAAGCAGGTTGAGATAAGTACTACCATTTCATTATTAACTAATTATCTGGCAATCAAATAATATTTTTGTGTAAACATTTTAAACCTTTAAATTAGTTTAGAAATTAAATATGAAAGGAAACAAATCTAATATAATAAATAGGACGACTAAAGTAAGATTTTTTTTCAATTTAAATATATTTTTTATATAAACTACTCACTACAAATTTCTGCGCCATTATACATATCTTAGCTTATATAATAAAAAGACGTT
Organism: Entomobrya nivalis; assembly: GCA_034695485.1. Lineage (NCBI taxonomy): Eukaryota > Metazoa > Arthropoda > Collembola > Entomobryomorpha > Entomobryidae > Entomobrya > Entomobrya nivalis. Next base: position 33,123 of record JAQFZH010000097.1, on the reverse strand, counting down.
TTCACAAATACTTGTTTTTTATAAAATCAAATTTAAACTTCTAACTTTAATTTAACTCATCAAGGTATAACAATAACTCACAATATAAATTAATTTTGCTTCACTTCCTAATAAAAATAATGTATACATTTTTTTATATATTAGCTTACAATGAGGAATTTTTCCCGTTAATTTTCACTTTCCAGGACCAAATTCTAAAGGATCATTACAAACACGTGAAACTTGTTCATTAAATGTATCATCCTCAGCATAACATCCCACTCTACAGAACTCTGGAATAGTTACAGAAGCCTTTGCATCGTTACAAGATTCCTCCAACGGGCAGCCAAAGCACTGGTTTCCAAAATATTTCAGATCCCCATCACCAATAGGAAGTTGTTGTACATCCAGACAGCACTTAAAATTCCCTGTGCCCGGTTTGCATGCCTTTAAAATTATAAATCAAAAAACAGTTTGAATTCCAACATCTTAAAACTTGATACACTTGAAAACATTTCAACTGATAAGTTAATTAATGTAATTAAATGATAAAAACTTACCACCAGAGTTATCAGGCAAATCAACAATATTAATGTGATCTTCATGGTGAATAATGAGTCAAGTTGTAGGAACAAATGAATTGCACTGCACACTGGTTGCTTTTTAAAGTCAAAATGAAACACAGAAGTACTTATCCCACCGGTATTTATGCTTTTATCTTCTCCACAAAAAAAAACATCTTTAAGAACGACAGCACGTATTCAAAAAAAGAACCCAATGTAAAGCCATGTGCACACTAGTCACAAAAATGGTCCCTTCTTCTCATGGAGCTCCATATGTCTCTTCAACCTATTCCGATACCCAAACCCCTTCCCACAAATTTCACACTTAAAATCCCTCCCCTTCGACATCCCCTTTTTCAAGTGAACCCTATCAATATGCGACCTCAGATACTCCTTACTCACAAATCCACCCCCGCAAGTCTCACAAATAAACTTTTTCTCCTTTCCCTCGTTCTCGTGGACCACCTTCTCATGCTTCCTTAAACACTGCTTGCTCCCAAAAACTTTTCCACAAGTTGGGCAAGTGACCTCTAATTCAGGGTCCTCCATTTTCGCCCCCGCCTGCAAGTCAACCAGCCTTCCAATCATCTCCTCATCCCTTCCATGAATACTTTTCAAATGTCCCTTAATCCCGCTTTCTTTAAGAAATCTGGTACTGCATCCCACCACCGGACATTTCCACAATCCAAGTCCCTCCTCCTCAATTAACTGTTTTGTTGAAGGGTCCTCCGGATGCAGGGCCAACAGGTGCTTTTTCAATCCATTCCTACTCCGCCACCCCGCCCCACACGAACTACAATTAAAATTAAATCTCTTCTCGTGCACAAATCTGACATGCTTTTGTAATAGCTTTGAAGATGTGAATCCTTTGCCGCATTGTTCACAAATGGCGTTCTTTCCAGGTTTGAGGACCTTTGGAGGAATGGGGGTGCCATCAGCTTTGACTCTGTGGAAACACGTTTTGTGGCTGCGCAGGTACCCGCGAGAGTTGAAGGCTCCTCCGCAAATGTCGCAAATGAAGGCGCCAGGGGTCTTGGAATGTTTTTCGAGTTGATGGGAACTGCAGCCACTTCTAGTCGAAAAACCTGTAAAGTAAATAATTAAAGCCTTTTCAAGTTAAGGTTCTTCAAGTACCTGATTTCTTTTTTGTTTTATACTAACTTTGATCACAGTGACGACATTTAATTTTCCCATCCTCGGTCCGTGTCCTTTTTCTGGGTTTTACTGTCTCCCAAATTCCATCAGGATTTAATTTGTGTGATTGCTTTGTGTGCTTTTTGAGATACTCGCCAGAGTTAAAAGCTCTCCCACAAATGTCGCAGATGAAGGTGCCAGGTGTCTTGGAATGCTTGTCACGTTCGTGAGAATTGAGACCACTTGCACTCGCAAAAGCTATCATAAAGAATAAAAATATATGTATTAACAAGGTGCTTTAAGTACCTGAATTCTTTTATGGGTGAATTGCATATTTTTTTTTAAATTACTTTGATCGCAGTGACGACATTTAATTTTTCCATCATCAGTTCTGATCAATTTGTTAACTGTTCCTTTTTTGATGTACGTTGAGCTCCTCTTTTGGGGTGGAGGGCCAATTACCTTCCGCATCATCTTTGGCTTGATCTGCTTTTCTTTTTTCAACTTAGTTGCGCTATTAGAGGTAGAATTATATTTTTCAGGGCCTTGCTCCTCCAAATCCATATCGATCCCTTTGAAGCTACTTGAAAGCTCCTCCTCATCCACCTCCAAGTCCTCATTGTCATCATCATCCACCTCAACCTCTTCCACCTTATCAGCATCCAGCCCTTCTTGGACCAGCAGCTTGTTTCCTCCATGGGCGTCCACCTCCATCTCCTCCAAAGCAACATCATCCTCCTTATCACCTTCAACTGGATCATCAAACTCAACTTTGACTTCTTGTTCCAATTCCACAGCCAAGTTGTCTATCAACAGGTTTTCATAATTTTGATGGCCAAGCGTGTGAGGTAATTGAGGGTCCTCCTCCTCTAAACCCAGTTCAGGTGACACCTCCATTTTAATTTTTGGCGATGAGGTGGCTTGCGAATTGGTCTCCTCCACAACGTTGATACAGTCCTCCTCCTCATTTGCATTATCTTCGCAATGTTCAACTGGTAAAATGAGAGTGGAAGCTTTTAAGGTTATAAGATAATTAGCCAGCTTATCTCCTTCAGCGAATGGATTAATTAACGTGTCCGCCCCCGCAGTACCATTATTTGTCACATTACCTAAAAAGCATATAATGACAGAAAATTAATTAAGTTCAACATTTAATTAAATTAATATTGGTTATTATTTTAGGGAGATAAATCTTAAATTACATTTATTTGCGACATGATCCCGAAGTCTCCTCCAAACTTGGCCGGGTTTCTTAGTCAAGTCAGTAGTCTCCTTCACCAATTTGCTGTCATCTGCACTGTCAATTGATAACCTTGCCTTATCCCAAATTAACTGCTGAACACAACGTAACTCCCTTTCTAATCTATTTAGTTTCTGGTGGAGCTCCTCTGCTTGTCTAGTTAACTCACTACACTTATCACACAATTTTACCCACTCAAATGGATTTCCACAGCTTATCAAATTCTTCGTTAGCTCGGTATCAGATACCTGAAGCACCCCCCTCAGCAAATAAAATACAATTAAATTACTGGACAATAATTGGCCATTATTATTAATAAGCAGATGATCCTTTACAGTTTTAATTTTTGAGCAACAGATCAAACACAAGTCTACCTCTTCCACCTCCTCCATCATAACCACCTCATTCACGGAAGTCTCAATTGTCTCCAATGTCATTGTTCAAATTAAACAGATAAATAATTAAAACCAATTAAAAATAACAATTAACTCCTTCAGAAAGATATAAATCAGCTGATAATTCATTTATCCTTTTGACAGACAAAGAGAAGTGCTCAAGTCAGCTGATATTTCTCAAAGCTGTATGAGCGCAGATGGCAAACGGAATCCCACCAAAACAAAACAAACTGCATTCTTTATACTTAAAAGAGTTTAATTATTTTTAATGACAATTAAATTTCTAGTTAAGATTTACAATGACGACTGAAAAATTAACTTGTATTGTAAATGAGGGGGTAATGAAGGAGGTGGAGGTGGATGAGCTAGATCTGTGTTTAATCTGCTGCTCAAAAGTTAAAAGTGAAAAGGATCAACTTGACAATATAAATTGCCAATTATTGTCCAATAATTTAATTGTGTTTTATCTTGTGAGGAGGGTGCTTCAAGTTAATGATAATGAGTTAAAGAACAATTTGATAAGCTGTGGGAATCCTATGGAATGGATAAGGCTGTGTGATAAGTGTAGCGAGTTGACGAGACAAGCTGAGCAGCTCCATCGGAAATTAAGGAAAATTGAAAGGGAGTTAAGTTGCGTTCAGCAGTTAATTTGGGATAAGGCAAGGTTATCAATTAAAAGTGAAGACGACAGGAAATTAGTGGAGGCGACTATTGAGCAGGAGGAACAGACCGGGACAACAGCTCAGGTTCGGAGGAGAATAAGGAATCATGTCGCAAACAAATGTAAATTATTTTTAATTATTAATAATCAATTGATTTGTCGAAAGTTTAAAATAATGTGTGAAATTGGTTAACTTATGTGAATTTTTCTGACAGGTCAGTTAACAAAGAGGAACGTGGGGGAGGAGGAGACGTTAATCAATCCATTTATCGAAGGGGACTCACTCGCCAATTGTCTGGTAACCCAAAATGCCTCCAATGACTTTTTACCATGTCAACTTTTCGAACAAAATGCAAATGTGGAGCAAGACCCCATCAACTTGTTGGAGGAGACCAATTTTGAAGCCACTTCATATTCATTGGCTCCGCCAAGAATTAAAATGGAAGTGACAGCTGATGAACTGGAACCTCAATTAGCCGACACGCTTGACCATCAAAATTATGACAACCTTTTGATAGACAACTTGCTTGGGGAATTGGACCAAGACGTCAAAGTTGAGCTTGATGATCAAGTTGAAGGGGGGAGGGAGGAGGATGCTAATCTAAAGGAGAACGAGCGTGGAGGGAACAAGGTACTGGTTCAAGAACAGCTGGATGATGATAAGGTGGGTGAGGAGGGGGATGTAGATTGGCATTGGGAACCGGATGACGAGAATCACAAGTGGGAGGAGGATGACGATGAGGTGGATGAGTATGTCCCCCCGGAGGAGAACTTGTCAAAAATAAAGGGCCCTCCTCCTCCGCCCACTCAAAAGAGAAGAAGGTCAATGCCCCCGCCGCCCACAGAATGGAGAAAATACCGGAAAATGGAGAGAACTGAAGATGGGAAATATAAATGTCGCTACTGTGACCAAAGTAAGTTTTTTTAAAAAAATAGTAATTTGAGGTACTTGAATCACCTTGATAATTATTTATTTTTTTGTAGCATTTGTACATGCAAGTGGGTGCAATGGTCACGAACGTTCAAAGCATCCCAAGACCCCTGGCGCCTTCATTTGCGACACTTGCGGGAGACCCTTTAACTCTCGCGACTACCTCCGCAAGCATACAACGCGTAACCACAAATTAACAGCTGATGGCTTTCCCACACTTTAAAATGATAAATATTTTAAAATCGCTTATTTTAAATGAAGCGTTGAAAATAAATAAAACAAAAGTTTAAAAAAATTCGTTATAAAATATTTATTTAATTCTTTTTGCATAATAATTAATTAAACATAATTGCTCTTCAAAAATTTATCCTAAATGATCACCGGTCACATAAACTAAAAATATAAGCACTTCAACTAATTACAGCTATTTCCCACCTCCACCCCCGCAACTAGTCCTCTTCTTATGATACTTGACCCCACTCTCCATTCTAAATCCCTTGCCACACTTGTCACAAAAGTGATCCCTTGTCCCCACATTCCTATGGGTTTCCTCATGCATCATCATCCCCGCCTTACTTCGACACACCTTCCCACACTTATCACAAGTTGCCTTGTATTCAGGGCGTTTCTCCTCCACCTTATCTTTTCCACCATGCACCCGTTCCAAATGATCCTTTAATCCACTCTCCTTCAAAAATACAGCGCCGCACCTCCTCCATCTACATCTCCACATGCCAAGTCCCTCCTCCTCAATTAACTGCTTTGTTGAAGGCTCCTCCGGATGGATGGCCAACATGTGGGATTGCAACGCCTTCTTCGTCCGTTTTCCGACCCCACACAAACTACACTTGATTGAGAAACTCTTCTCGTGAACAAACTGGATATGCCGATTTAATTTGTGTGAGGCCTCAAATCCCTTGCCGCACTTGTCACAAATGTGGTTCCTCCCTTTTCCGCTTGGAGTGCCATCAGCTTTTAACTTGTGAGTTTTGGATTTGTGACAGCGGAGATAACTGGCAGAGTTGAACGCTTTCCCGCAAATGTCGCAGATGAAGCCGCCGGGATTCTTGGAATGCTTCTCGTTTTCGTGGGTAAGGCAGGTGCTTGTATTCATAAAACCTACACAGAAAAATACAATAAAATCTTTAAATCAAGTATTTAAGGTGCTTCAAGTACCTTGACATTTGTTGTGTACTCACATTGGTCACAGTGACGACACTTATATTTTCCATCTGGAGTTCTTATCGCTTTGCGGTTTTTCATGGCCGAGGTTCCATCCGGATTGGTTCTGTGGGAACGCTGCTTGTGTTTTCGGAGGTAGTCCCGAGAGTTGAAGGTCCCCCCGCAAATGTCGCAGATGAAGGCGCCAGGGGTCTTGGAATGCTTTTCACGTTCGTGAGAATTGAGACCACTTGCACTTGTAAATACTACAAAAAAGTATAAAAAAAAATATTAAGGTGCTTCAAGTACCTGAAATATATTATGGCTCATTGATTATTTACTAACTCTGGTCACAGTGACGGCATTTGATTTTCCCATCATCAGTTCTTATCATTTTTTGGAGGAGTTTCTTTGGAGTGGTCTGAGGAGGGCGATTCACAATTGGGATGATAGCTGTTTGTAGAAAAGTGGACCAATTCTCCTCTGGAACACCCTCATCCACCTCATCATCCTCCTCCTCCTCCTTATCTTCCTCCGAGTCATCATTGTCGTCAGCATCCTCATCTGGTTCCCAATTCCAATCGACATCTTCCTCGTCCACCTTATCATCGTCCAGCTCTTCTTCTTGGACCATTAGCGTGTCTCCTCCACACTCGTCCACCTCCATCTCCTCCAAATTAACATCCTCCTCCTTATCCCCGCCACCTTCATCATCAAACTCAACTTTGACCTCCCCCAATTCCTCAAGCAAGTTGTCTATCAACAGATTTTCATAACTTTGATGGTTAAGCGTGTCTTCAGTAAATCGAGGTTCTTCCAAATCCAGGTCAGGTGTCACTTCGATTTTAATTGTTGGTGGGGACGAAGGGGATGATGAGGTGGATTCGACATTGGTCCCCTCCAACAAATTGATATGGTCATTTTCCTCATTTCCATTTGGTTCGCAATGGTGTCGAGGTAAAATGGCAGTGGTAGATTTTTGGATTAACAGATACTCGGCCAGTTTATCCCCTTCAATAAATGGGTTAATTAACGGCTCCACCTCGACACTCCTTTTTGTCAGCTTACCTAAATAAAAAGTGGATTAATTAAAATTAATTCATTATGTACATGATAATTAAACATTGACCCAATTAATTAATTTTTACGAATAAAAATATAGATTTTTACGCTTATTTTCGAGATGCTTCCGAAGTCTCCTCCAAACTTGACTCGACTTCCTAGTCTGCTCAATAGTCGCCTCAGCTTCATCATTAATTGATAACCTTGCCTTGTCCCAAATTAACTGTTGAACACAACTTAACTCAATTTCAATTTTCCTTAACTTCCGATGCAGCTGCTCAGCTTGTCTAGTTAACTGACTGCAATTATCACACAGCCTTATCCACTCCACAGGATTCCCACAGCTTGCTAAATTCTTCTTCAACTCGATCCCAGGTACTTGAAGCACCCTCCTCAGCAAATAAAACACATTTAGATTACTGGACAATAATTGGCTATTATTATTGTCAAGATGATGATCCGGTTTACTTTTAATTTTGGAGCAACAGACCAAACACAAGTCTACCTCCTCCATCATCACCACCTCATTTACAACAGGAATTAATTGTTCAGTTGCCATCGACAATTAACTAAATGCAAGTACCATTAAAAATAATTATGCTCTTTCAAGTAAAAAAGAATACAGCTTGTTTGGTTTTGGAGGGATTCCCTTTTCCATCTGCGCTCGTACAGCTTTAAGAAATATCAGCTGATTTTGTTTTGGTTTGGCTAAGGCTGAGCACTGAGCCCTCCTCGCACTCTTTGTCTGTCAAATGAAGCCCGTTAAATAATATTGAAGACTTTAATTATTTAAAATCAACAAATGGTTTTTAAATGGGGAACGACATTTAAGAAAAATAAGTAATTCTTGAAATGAGGTGGTTATGATTTATGATGGAGGAGGTGGCTGAGGTAGACTTGTGTTTGGTCTGTTGCTCCAAAATTAAAAGTAAAACGGATCATCATCTTGACAATAATAATAGCCAATTATTGTCCAGTAATCTAAATGTGTTTTATTTGTTGAGGAGGGTGCTTCAAGTACCTGGGATCGAGTTCAAGAAGAATTTGATCAGCTGTGGAAATCCTGGGGACTGGATAAGGCTGTGTGATAAGTGTAATGAATTGACTAGACAAGCTGAGGAGCTGTACCGGAAGTTAAGGAGAATTGAGAGGAAGTTAAGTTGTATTGAGAAGTTAATTTGGCAGAAGGCAAGGTCATCAATTAATAGTGAAGATGACAGGAAGTTGGTGGAGGAGACCATTGACTCCACTAGGGCAACAGGTCAGGTTTGGAGGAGGATTAGGAATCATGTCGCAAACAAACGTAATTTCGTAATTGGTCCATTTTAAAATAAATTAATTGAATCAATATTTTGAAATAATACAATATATTTAATTGATTATCTTTAATTAATTTACTTTTTTTAGGGTTGACAAAATATGGTGGTGCGGGGGGTGATACAATAATTAATCCATTCGCTGAAGGGGATAAATTGGCCAATTATCTGATAACCCAAAAATCTTCCACTGTCATTTTACCAGTTGAACATTGCCAAGATAATGCAAATGAGGAGGAGCACTGTATCAACGTTTTGGAGGAGACCAATTCACCTCCAATAATTAAAATTGAAGTGACACCTGAACTTGACTTAGAGGGACCTCAATTATGTCACCATAAAAATTACGAAAATCGGTTGATAGACAACTTGCTTTGCGAATTGGGAGAGGTCAAAGTTGAATTTGATGATCAAGGGGGTGGTGGTGATGATAAGGAGGAGATGGAGTTGGACGACTCTGGAGGAGATAAGATATTGGTTCAAGAACAACTGAATGATGGTAAGGTGGAAGAGGAGGACGCAGATTGGAATTGGGAACCAGATGACGAGGATGAGATGGATGATGACAATGAGAAGTCGGAGGATGATAAGGAGGAGCTTTCAAGTTGCTCAGAAAGGGTCGAGGAGGATTTGGAGGAGGAAGGCCCTTGCCCTGGAAAAAGTAGCTCTGGCTCCAGTTGCACCACCGAATTGAAAAAAGACCATCAGCTCAAGCCAAAGATGAAGGATAAGGTGAGGGGCCCTTCATCCCAGAAAAGGAAATCAACCTACATCAAAAAAGAAACAGCTAAAAAATTGATAAGAACTGAAGATGGGAAAATTAAATGTCGTCAATGCGATCAAAGTATATTTAAAATAAACATTTAGTTCAGCCATTAAATATTGGAGGTACTTCAAGCACCTGATTAACTTTTTTTTGCGTTTATTGTAGTTTTTGCAAGTGCAAGTGGCCTCAATTCCCACGAGCGAGAAAAGCATTCCAAGACACCGGGCGCCTTCATCTGTGACATTTGCGGGGGAGCCTTCAACTCTCGTGACTATCTCCGCGTTCACAAGCAGCGTTCACACAAATTCAATCCTGATGGAACGATGGAGACGAAGGCTGTAAAAATTCCGAAAATGAGAAGGACCCAAGATGGGAAATATCAATGTCTTCAATGTGACCAAAGTGAGTAAATCAAAAAATCGATTTCTGGTACTTGAAGCACCTTCACTTCTTAACTTGAAGAGATTTTGTTTTTTAATAGTTTACGCGAGTTCAAAAGGGTGCAGTAGCCATCACCGCGAAAAGCATTCCAAGAGACCTGGCGCCTTCATCTGTGACATTTGCGGGAGAGCCTTCAACTCGCAACAATTTCTGAGCAGACACAAAGCGTGTTCACACAAAGTCAAAGCTGATGGTACCCCCATTCCTCCAAAGACATCAAAGCCAACTCCCAAACATGAAAAGGACGACCAGATGCACATGTGTGAGCAATGTGGCAAAGGATTATCAACGACAAGGCTATTAAAAAAGCATGTTCGATTTGTTCACGAGAAGAGATTCGATATCAAGTGTACTCTGTGTGGGGCAGGATGGCCGAGTAGGAATTCGCTGAAGAAGCACATGTTTGCCCTGCATCCGGAGGACCCTTCAACTAAGCAGTTAATTGATGAGGAGGGGCTTGGCAATTGGAAGTGTCCCGTAATTGGCTGCAGCGTCCGTTTTTTAAAGGAAAGTGGGGTCAAAGGTCATTTGCAGAGTATTCATGGAAAAAGTGAGGAACAGGTTAAGGAGGTAGACTTGGGGGCGGATGCGGGGGTGGTACTTGAGGACCCTTCCTTAAAGGCCACTTGTTCTATTTGTGGGAAAATTTGTGTGAACAAGGCAGTCCTTAAAAAGCATGAGGAGCTGCATGAAAATGAAGGAAAGGCAAAGTTTTTTTGTGACATTTGTGGGGTTGGATTTGTGAGAAAGGAGTACTTGAAGGGGCACGTTGATCGAGTGCACTTGAAAAAAAGGAAGCCTGAGAGGAAAAAGGAGTTCAAATGTGAGTTATGTGGAAAGGGGTATACAAATAGGAGAGAGTTGAGTGATCATCTGGAGATTCACAAGAAGGAGGGGAGGAGGGACATTTTTTGTGACAAGTGTGAACACGGATTTACAACGGAAAACTATTTGAGAAAGCACAAAAAGAGGACTAGTTGTGGCGAGGAAGGGAAACAGGCTAGAGTTTATAATAGGAAGGGTGAATAAAAAATAAATAAAAAGAAATCAAGCTTTTACCAATTTATTGGCGCATTAAATGATTTAATTGAATATAATTAATTTAATCTCATTAATTTTAATTGTAACTTTTTATCCAAAAGCTTAACATGTCATTCAAAAAAGGCAAGTCACACGTGAAAGCTGTCCACTTGGCTAAAGGACAAGTAAAAGAGGAATTATAAAATAAATAAAATGTTGGATTGTCAATAAAATTCGAATTTATAACGAAATCATTTTTTTAGAATTGTTTCGATCATATTTAAAAATAATGAGGACAATGGAAAGGAAACAAGTAAATTAAAAATTAAAGATGTCCCTCCTTCTTTGCTACTCATTTTAGTACACCATAACTTTTTAAACTGGTCACAGTTTCTAAGCAGTAGACCCAACAAGTATTGAAACACTATCGTTATTACAAAGCATACTATAGTTAAAGCGGGTCCATATAAATATGAAATAAAATATAACTTTCCATACATTTTTACAGCCCAGTAAGTCCCACAAGTTGCTAGTAAAATTCCAATAAAAATTAAATTTATACAAAAATCACTTAGTATGGAATGACCCCTAGTTAACAAAATTTGTGTAATTCTGTAACTATGAGAATCTTTATAAAAGCCTTTCAAAGAGCTTCCCTCAAAAGCAAGGTTGCACGTTTGCCCTGTAAAGTTAATTAAATGCTCAAGCCAAATCATTCCTTTAAGTATTGTTGCTACAATACATAATCCACCATATGCTGTAACTACTACATATAAAAACCCCGAAAATATTTTAACAACCTCACTTCATCCAAATACTAGTTCAATTGGAAGATTGGACAATAAAAATGGCGCTGGTCCATATCCTGGCGGTAGTAAAATAAGTGGAATTCCAAGCCAGTACGCAAACAGCGGTATGATGAACGGACTTCCAAACAAAGTCATTAAACGGTGTGTAGATTTACTCGGTTTTGTTTGCCGGAAATCAAGTTCCAGCTCACACGCGTTGTTCATTGTTGAGATAATACTATTTGTTTCGGTATGAAAAACGACACAAACAGGTAGATAGATTAGTATGCTACAAGTTAATGAACCGTAAGCAATTAACTCGAAGATAGTGTTAATTGTATAAGAATTCCAATGGATTATTTGCCATACCAATCGAAAAAGTCCTATGGGAATATCACTAATAACATGGACACTTCAGTAAACACCTGGCATGCAAGGACTAGTGGGGCGAAATAAGATGGACGTTTATAGAAACGTTTAGTTTTTATGGCAACCAAGAAAGGTAGTGGGACCAAGTTTTGAATAACAAGTATAACACTTGAAGGCTCCCGTAGAAAGAGACATGGTTGAGTATTCTTCAAGGAATTTAATCAACTTGTAAAGTTAGTTAAACAAATTAGCCTATAGTTAGTTAGCAAGTTGAACTGTTAACGTATGTTAGTATACTTGGTACAGAAAAATTAAAGTTTGGTTTCAATTAGTGTGCTATTTAGTCCGCTATTTTAAATATTTTTAAATAACCAACATTTTATTCATGGAAATTTAAATTTAATAACTCTGATAGTTCTGAAAAGTAAACTTTTTGTTTGAAAATACGACTATATTATTTATTTGCGATTTGCGTTTATTCTGATTGATTTACTTGAACTTACTGAAGTCAAAAGCCAACAAGGTAAACATCGACTTACTGAAATACCATGGTAATTATAGGCTATTTTTGTACAATCTTTTAATAAAACGATTTCGATTTAAACACGAAGACTTGTTATTTCTCTTCTGGGCAAAAAATAAGTTACTAGTTTAAAAATAATTATTTTTGACCTCGTAGAAATAGCAAGAACACATGTGTAGAATTTTAGACTACTTTTTGTTTTTTCAAAAGAGACATATTAGCTTTTTTATCTACATCTAAGTTCTTGAAATCTAATTTGGTTTTTTAATACACAACTTTTTAAACTTTTAATATATAACAGCTTTATTCGGATCATGTTTTTCATGGATTAAATTGTTTAATTAAAAGAATCAACACTGCATGGTAATGGGCCTCAGTCTTTAATATTGAACAAATGGAAAGATTTTGTGTACCCGACCATTAAAAAATTTCGAATAAAAATTATAGAACGATTTTATTTTAATTATTGATATTTTTATTTGTCTATCATCTCTGAAAAATACTTACTCAGGCTTAAACAATTTTCATTGCTCATTAATACCACACGTGTATTGATTAATTTAGTCTTACGTATATACACGATAATTACATGTCGAACCAGTTTCGTCTTGACACGGAATGTGGAGAATGGTATTTCTTAAACGATTCCTTAGCTAGAAAATTGTTTTAAATAATTTATTAAAATAATCGATTTTATATCCCTTCTACCATGTATTTCTGCTGACAGCATTACCAAAGTGACAAAAAGCTTATGTGGAACTACAACCTTTTATATTCAATCTTTCAAGGGATATACATACGAAGCTATACACGCGAATTTACCTTCTTCGGTGGAAAGCTTTCTGTAAAATAGGACGTCGTTTTGTTGAATATTACATGCTATTACTAAATACACTTATATTTTTAAAAAATTCAGCTAGGGAAAATTAACCAGAAATACATTTTTTCGAGTAGCGCGAAACGATAATTTAAACTGTACAATACTCTCAGCTTAGAAATTTCATTCCTGAACATACGTTTTATCCAGAAATATCACGATGTGGAAAACACTTAATTTTGCATTTCATTTTACTTTCCAATTTTCAAGTTTCCTTGGAAACGTTTTCACATTCTCAAGACTACACACGTCACTTGAAGACTCCAATAAGCAAATTGCCATTCTAAATGCCTTTACTGGCTGTAATATACGTGTTATAAATTTCAAAGGCGTAAATATTGATGTTCAAGTAGTACACCAACCCATTCTTCTTCTTCGCTACTTATCTTCGTTGGAAGGGAATTACCTGTATCCGTTTGAGCTTGGCTGTGCATATTCAGCTTTAACCCCAAAGAATTGTTTGAATTCAAACACAAGCAACTCAGATCTACCATCTGATTATGTAGCAATTAGTTATGCGGCACAAACTTACACGCAGTCATTTCAACTCAACAGTAAAAACCAAGTTTGTGATGCTAACATTTATCTTCATCCGCCAACAGACCAACAATTGCCAGAGCTGTACATAAAAGATTGGAATTGGGAAAGCATTTTAAAAACCCCAAATATGATGAACCTTCTCGAAACTTCTGCAACGGAAGAGTGGAAGTTGGAATATTTAAATACAGTTCCTCTAGTTTCACTTCTTATGTGTAACTTAGATGAAGACTCAATATGCGGTAATCAAAAGGATATCAAAAAATGGATTGCAGGGCTTTTCTTTGATTATGAAATGTCAAGATTATCAATCACAGTACTCATTTGGGAATATCCATCTGTCTCTCTTAGAGCACTGTGCCCATATTGCGATCCCTGTGATTCGTTTAAGACTATCTCAATACATTCAAATATTATTCCGACGTCCAGAATTGAACTGGAAAGTAATATGCAAGAAATTCAACAAATGAATCCTGATCCACACTCAGTACGAGTCGTGCTTGTGATGAAATTGACAGCTCATCAAGATTTAAGAAGGAAAGATGTTCTGAAAACCATATCAAAATATTCTGTCAAGAATAATTTAAAAGCCTTGTATCATTTAGCTGACGTGCACTTCACCTCACTCCTGTTACCAAAGTCAGCAAACATTACATTTTCTGGTAACCATGGCAAATTCGATTTAATTTGGGAAAACGTAATTATTGACACTTGTAGCCCAACAAAGGCTATTAACTCACATCCAATATTTCGTCCAATGATACAACGGCATTCTTCTATGTCACCAATTAAGTTTAAAGAATATCGATTGGTAACATTTACTGATGAACTGCATTTCGTGAGTTGTCACAAGGAGCAAATACATTGGACGAATCAGTTGATAGAATTGATTTCTCCATTTGATATAGCAACATGGTCGTTAATTTTGACCACTTGCTTTATGGTTTCTTGGATTGTTAAATTCTCAAAGACTTCGCTCAGCGCAAAAATAAATCCAAGTTTATTTGATATAAATTTTTCCACACTATTTTCTATATTAGATCAATCAAACACTTATTTTAGTATTTCTAGCAAAACAAAGATTTCATTTTACCTGAGTGCCTTCTTTGTTCCAATTACGTGGATGTTTTTGAGTACACTGTATACCGGAGAAAATGTAACTAGATTAACTGCAGAACCACCGTTGGTCCAATTTGATACTTTTCAATTGCTCGAAGAATATCAATTTAATATTTACACACCTAGATTTCACTTGGGGGTTTTCGCACAATATTTTAATCTTAAAGAACTTGTTAAGCTTCATGAAAAATACGGCAAAGTGATCACACATGAGTCACTTCCAGTCGTTTCTGAACTATGGTACAAGCTTATGACTTGGTTGCAACCTTACCAGAACAAATTTAGTTTAAATTATTTGAAAGATGAAATTCAAAAGGAAATGTGGAAACTCATCAATAACTCTGCAATGTTACCAGATTATGGACAAGGATTCCAGGAAAGTGTTTCAACCATTTTGAACATTCACATGAACAGATGCAACAAGTCTGCAATTATATTGGAAGGACAAAAGGCAATTCAACTTTACACAATTTTGAAACAAATGGACAAACCGACATTTTTTGGTAAAGATAAAATACTTGAGACGTTTTGGGGATATAAATTGTGGGGGTATTTCCCACCCAATTTGGTTTACCGAGCAAGGTACGTTTATGAGGCTGGTGTGTTTGAGTGGTGGCAAAAGTTTGCAGAGTATTCACTTGTTTTAAAAACTAATGTTAATGGGCTTGTTTCTTCATCTAATCAAACTGGTCCACCTGCAAGCTTTAGAAACAAAACAGCTGTGCTTGTTTTGACTCTTATACCAGGCGTTAGTTTGCTGCTATCCTCTATGTTCTTTTGTGTCGAAAATCTGTGCAGACGAGAACTACACAGAAAAGTTTCAACGTTTTTTACAAAATGCTTAGGCAAGGTTTCAAAGCTGTTTCAACATGTTAAAATGTTTATATTTAGGTCACAAACCCAAGTGGACAATGTAGTTCAAGTAAATGTACAGCCATTATTATTCAGAAATATGTAGTAGGAGATTTAAAATAATTTTTGTACACAATCTTGTCCTAAAGCTTAATTTTAGTGCTTAACAAAACACAATTTAAGGTAAGATCTAGGACACAATTTTAAGAAAATAAAGTAATTTTGATTATCTCACAAGTTTGCATAGAAATTATTCTAATGAAAGCTTTTTATCATGATTTACCGCATGAATTCTCTACAAGCAAGCTAGTTAGTGACTACTAGCGACCAAAAACTTGGTTGGTTAAACATTCTGTTGATTAAAACTAATGAATTTACTTATTACACCATCATATTAAGTTTGAGAATTTTCTCTCTATGTAAACTATAAATGGTCATCACATATATATTTAAAACATCCCATCTTATAAAACAAAACAAACTCTTTTTTATTTAATTGATTTTTTACATTTTAATACATACACAATTATCCATGTAAACCGCAATAAAGTAAATAACAATTAATGCAAACTTCAGAGACATGTTTTATTTTTGTAATTAATGGTATCGATGTATTAACTTTCTCATCCAAAACTAATGTTTCTGTATCACCTTGTTATGCGACCTGTGCGCCACCTAAAAATTACAAAAAAAAAGTTTCCCAAAATTAAGAACTTTCCAAAAGTTAATTATTTTAATTTTAAAATAATAACTTACGGGTTCCAAGGTAACAAATATTTTCCGTTGGATGACACGAAACGAATTGAAAAACCTTGACAAATAAATGCGGTGGTATCCCAGTGGTCACTCCCAACAACAACGTTTCTAGGTAACAACGTTCTCCACATTTGCATTTAAGGCAATCCATTGAGTTCTCCGGTAACTAGGTGCTGATTAAGTCAATTATTAGCAAAAGGAAACTTCTCGGTATAAAATGTTCTATTCTGCTTCAAGATTTTTTTTAGTCAAAAAATATATATCAAGTCTGCAATGCGAGCAATGCGAAGTTTAAGAAGAATACTGTTACAAATAGCTAATTAATTTTAATTAGTCATTATTCGACATAAGCCATGAATTAGCCTAATCAAATTTAAATTTTGGAGCCAAAAGCTAATATACCTTAGAAAGTAATTTCTCTACAGTTCAATATTTTGAACGCCGTACTATTTTACATATCTCGGAACTCCGAATTAAAACAAGTGAATCCGATATTTTAAAAGTGGAAACATTTTACAGATCTGGCTATTCGGTTTCATCGTAATGGTACGGTTAAAAAAAGGATTGCAGATCTTTACCCTTTGATCAAATTGAAGTGAAACATTTCGAAACTGTGTTTAGTTTTCATAACCGTAACCATAAAGTCAAATTTTAAAAGCTACTTTAAAAGTATCTTCGTAGATTTTAGCGTTCTGGTTGATCTAAATTCAATTATTCTGAAACCGTGTTATCATAAGTTTTACGGTTAGGTTAAAAAATGAAATCATCATGGAAATTTCGATGAAAAACAGGATGTAAATGAATAATGCTTTTGTAAAGTCTTGTGAAGGAATAGTATATAAAATGCTTTAGAGTCATCCAAATGGTTTTTTTAATAGGAATATACTTACTAAGTGATCACTCTTTATTTGCGTTTAAGTCAAAAGTGGTGGTGCCGTGCTCAAACGTATTATAACTAATTGACAGGAAACGTTTGAGCTAAACGATTTCTTAATGGATTCTTATCATAATAGTTCTACAATTGATGTTCTCATAATTGTGAATTATATAGGACGTCATTTATTTAATTCATTTCCTTTATCGACATTTGATCAAATAAACAAAAAATATTTTTTGATACGCTTAACTCACATTACGTTTAAAGCGCAGCTGAAATTAACATTAGACCTGTCCGGTTTCCAATCAAATATACCATGTATATTTTCTTGTTATTGCTACTGACACTCAACCTACCAGGTCATAACCAAAATATTCTGCAGTATTTTAAATAATTGCAAAAACTATTGTTTAATTTAAATAAATGCCACAAATTAATTAATTCGTGTATATTTTTACAGGATTTATTGTATTTGCTGACTACAATTGTCCTTTGGGATATAAGTCGCAATGTGTACCACTTATTGACCATCCAGATTACCCTCCATTCCACACGCATGTTCACGTTGAATGGCAACGCCCATGTTTGACATGTGGAATACCTCCTCGTAGATGTCCGCCTGGATATAGATGGTCTTACAGTCTACAAGCATGCGTACACGCATACCCGGGATAACATTACCAAAATTACTTGAATTTTATACGTTTTTAAAGAAAATATTGGGTTTTAATGAGCTATTAAAAATATTCAATAAAATGTTTTGATTTGTTGTGTCAACATCCAATTTTAATAAATCTGAGAATTGTTTTCAATTGTAGAATGTAGCATACAGTTTCATTGCATTAGGATGACTCAATTTTTATGATCTTTGATTTCTTCATTATAAACTATCCCAAGAAACTTTGTAACCAAAAACAAACAAATAGACATAATTTTACACAATTGGTCTATTGACTGACAATGCATGTCTATTGTTTTGATCCGAACCGAGCCTAAATTCCTTTCTACAATCATCCATAGAGATGAGTTTGATTTGCAAATTTTGTAACTTATGCGACATTGCTCATGTTCAAAAATGATGTACTAAAAGCCGAATTATGAATAATATACAAATATTTATCTAGTTTTGTTTGCAAAAATAGTAATCTAAACTAAATAGATGTCTTTTTTAAATAGAATTGATACCCTTTTAACATTGAATAAACTTTCTGATAACATCAAGGTAACTCGTAGGTGGTATGAGAACTAAAGTGAAAAATGGTCCGAATTGATTCGTTATACTCTGAAGTCGAGGTCCCTGGATTCGTGATTCGCGCCGATAACTTTATTTGACGTATTGAACCCAAAACGCCAAATATTAGACCAAGGAAGGCGTCCTGACGTCCTTCAGTTGACAACTTTACTTCTTAGTTTTATATACCGTTTACAAAACCTTATGGGGGGCAGCAAAACTCTATGTACCTTAATTATTGCATTCTTACAGTGGACAAGCTTAATAAATTCTACTAAGAATATCAAAATAGGAACAAGTTCTAAGACAAGAAACAGAAGAAAAATGACACGAACATTAGTTTCATACAAGCTAACACTTTTCCATGCAACACTCTCAACTCTTGACATTTCCACATTGTAACTCCAAGTCGTCCAAAAATCCGCCCATTTGATCCATACATTTTCCAAACCTGCCTCCGATAACTTTAGAAGCCACCCTGTAAAACTCTGTCTCATGTTTGCAGGTATATTAAAAAAGACTTTGGTTTCATACAAAGGCAAAAGCGGCTCCTTGCTTACACTAACTTGGTCGCGAACAGGACTCAATTCCAAATCTAAATATTTTTTTAACCTTGACGCCGTATTCAAAACAGATTCAAAGTTTCCCATAAATGCTTCATTACCGCACTTTGAAAGTTGTTGGACAACAATGTCAGAATTTGTTGAGTCGAGAACGTCGCCATGTGTAACCGGAAGTTTTACATTTGAATACATCAAATCAACAACTTTTTCATACCGATTACGAATCATTTTGCTTAACACGTCCGCATTGAAATCGAAAGGAAACCAACGTTCAATTACCATCCGCTTTAAACCTCTTTCGTTATTCATCAGCTTCATAAAATCTGAGATTATTATTATGGGTGTAAATGGCAGAAAAGTCTCTCTGTACTTCAGAAACTTTGTCGTTATAAAATTGTCTATTTTTTCTTTCTCAACAAATTCCATTTCTACAATTTTCATCAGTTGAGAAATTTCAAACTCTTCGTAACCCAGTACAAAGTTATTAGAAAACTCTGCTAGAACAGTGAAATTGTGTTCCATAATTTGATCAAACGTTTCAAATTTTCTTTCTGGTATTGGAGCAATTAATTTGTCGATATTTGCTCCACGATATCCATTGCTTATTACAACTCCGACAAGTACCCAACTGGCATACATTGGCATTAATATGTTCAACTTGCCTAGACACTTAGGCAATCTAAACCCTTTTGGTACAGTAAAACCTTGTTCTAAAAGTACCACATAGCTAAACATGGCGTACCAAATATAATCGGATATATTGACTTTCTTCAAAGTGCAACTTACAAATATTATTCCCGCAAAACAACAAAAACATAACAAAGTTATCCATGTTGCCATGTCAAAAATTGAAAAGAAGCCTGCCATTGACACAAACCATTTAAGACCTAGACCGCTTGCGCAAGTTACATACCTATAGCCTTCGACGTCTCTTCTAAACCCATAGTAAAACTCAGACGATTGAACTGTTTTTATTCCAACAAGTGGCAAAATAGGTTTTGAAGCCATTCCCATTGAAAATTACCCGTTATAAAATGTACTATTTGGAAAAATAATCCGCAACACTATGGAATCAATGGCATGCTCCTTTCGCCAATTTGTCAAGTATCTTACCTTGCTATTAAATTGAATACATGCAACCTGATTTTGATGCCTGCATAATGGTGTGCCTAAAATCAACCATGATAGCGAAGCAAATCTGGACGGATTCGTATTGTGTTTATCCACATCTTGTAGCATGTCATAATGAACGGTATACGTAAGTAAACAACCGCAGGAGTTTAATGAGCACACAACGCAATTCTCCTGCGACCCAGTGGAGCCATCCGATTTCAACGAATTGTAACTAAATCGCCACTGGTTCATGAAAGTTTCTGTTTTCCAATCATGAATTTCAAGGATTGATTGAACGGTTAACTTATTACTTTCATCATTATACCTGCTTACCTTAACGACAAACTTGAATGCTTGATATTGGTTACGATGTATCTCATTAATGTTGTCCAAATCTAGTGCATATAAGAAATCGAGTGGAAATTCTAATTCTTCGGATTGCACTACCATTACAAATTTTGGAAATGTGGTACTCAAGGATTGAGCATGACTAACGTCAGTGTCTGGTTCTAATCTCGGTTTTTGACTTTTCAGTAAGGAAAGCAGATCTTCAGGTATCCAATCAGAAAGTGTATTTTTGCCATAGTCGTCAATTCTCCAAATTTTATTGCATTTTGGGGGACTTATATAGACAAAAAGATTGCAACCATGTTTATCAAATGGATATTTGATATTTGGATATTTGTAACTTTTAGGTAGCACGTAACGAGAGACAAAGTACTGGGATTTGTCGTCGCATTTTGTACCTGATTGGAAAATATCCAGAAAATGATGCGAATTGAGCTTGTATTCAACTAAAAAACTTATTGTGACATGGTCCTAGTTTGAGAAATAAAAAAGTTTTAAGTATAAATAATTTACATTAAGAATTATTTTAATATGCTGAACTAAATAAACTTACTTTTAGTGGTTCCATTTCGTAAACGCTGTCAGTTATTCCTTTTGGGAAACTCATTTCCAATTTTGCGGTTAAAATTGTCAACGTGCACTTTTCGAAATTTGACAGACTCTTCGAAAGCAAAAGAGTGTCTGGCAGCAAGTGACTTGTGACAAAGCATGGCAGAAATTGAACCAGACATAACAAAGTGTAAACGATTTCCATGGTAGTTCTTTATTAAACCCTGCTGGGCTTTAGTTTAATCGAACAGCTTGTAATTATATTTTCCAAAAATTAGTTTTTACGAAGTTGTTTCAAAAGAGAACCCAATTTAGAAAGAGTTCGGTCTTCTAAATAGGAACAAAGCTAGCCAAAACAAAATTCCCTTAAAGTTCTTAGCCTTAAAGTTTCTTAAAATTTGCTAGTTTGGTCGAGCTAGCAAGAACTAAATGATATTTGTCGTTTTGCGCTACGGATACGGAACTGGCTTATCTAATTACTTTAAATTTAACAATTTTAGTTCCTACTTAGCTATAAACATGATAACACTTCCTGTTACCTGTTTAATAGATATTTGACTTAAGCTTTGGACAACTACTGAGGTATTTGGTATGTGTTCAAATTATATTATGGATGCATCGGGTCTGAATCTATCCAAGCAAATATATGTCTTCTATTTGCGTTTAATTCATAATAGATGTTAACAAATGTAAGCCTACCTTATTTCACATGTACACTTAAAAAGTAGGACACAGGTTGCCTAATTGCATTTAATATATAAAAAAAATTAGTTAATAAACTTAACTTCCGTGTACATATAACCAAAGCGAGTCTACTCAGTAGTATAAGTTTCGTCCACTTCAGGTCTATTAGTTCTGAACTTCCTTATAATTAAACTAAACGTGATTTTTGAAGTGCATATTATGATTATGTAAGATATACATTAGTGATTCCACGTCCCCTTTATTTCCTGATCTACTAAATTTTGGGTGCTTTTGGCGGCTAATTTGCTAAACACCATTTAATGACGCATTAAACATAAAATGCTGAATAATCGAATTCTTCACCGTAGCTTTAATACATATATACTTGCCACATGCGTTCTTGAATTAGAGCGCGGAAGGACGGACGTAAGGACGGACGGCCAGACATCCTAAGTGATCTCAGTATGTACGAAAACATTGATACGTAATAAGCTGATTGTCACAAATCCCGTAGTCAAGACTTGAAAAGTGTGCCCAAATTGTTTAGTATAATTTTACCACATCTTACAATTAGATATAAATAAAACAAAAAGTAGGGAGTAGGAGATAGTTGCTGATTTTAATTTACCGAATTTCAAGCAACCAAAAAAGATGGAGGAATCATTATTTCGAGAAACAATGAGCATTTAGTGCAAAAAGCTTTCGAAGTGTAATAATGAATACTTTCTGGAGGAATATAAAACATCGTAAAATGGCCTAAATGTTAAGAAACAAATTAAAATTTAAACATGGTGGCCAATTAAGCCGAGAACAAGTAAGGATTAGCAAGGAGCCACTATTGATTGCACATAAATCGAAAGTATTTTTTAATCCATATGTATGCCATACCCTAATTGAGTTGGTGTGTAATAACTTAAATGTCAATTTTATATGGAATATAGTTAACAAAATGAACCCTAGCCTCTGCAGATAAGTAGATGTATAAATCTAACCAAAAACTGCATTGTCGACGAAAAACATTGGATGCGAATGAAAAAAAAAACATTTGGATGAAATTTGGTGAAATGACCTATCAAAGTTTAGTTTAAAGTACTTTGACCAAAAAGGTTGTAACCTGTAAGCACTTTGAAAAATAAGCATTTAAAGGGTGTACAATAATTCCTCATACTTTTTTCAAAAATTATTTTCTCGTATTTTCGTAATTACATGTATTCAAGCTTTATATATTCTGAAACTACACATTTTGTAGCACACGAAATATACGGACCGAGCTGTCTCAAATGATCCGTACCTAGGTTTATAGACGTTTAATAAAATATAAAGAAATACTATTATTCCCGCTTTTTAAAACTAAATTTTTATATTCGAAAGCATTTTATCGATATTTTGAACTAAATATCCTTACATTGGATGTTTACTTATAGTATAAAATCTAGGCTTTCTAAAATGGTCAGAGTTGATTCGTGTATCCCACCAGATCAAGAAAAATTACTGTTTGTAACCGACAAGCTTTTTTAAGTTTTTGGTTAGAACGATTTTTAAAACAAAATATATCACAGTTTTTAAAATATTTTTTCCCACAACCACATCTACTTCTTTGAAGTAATTTGATGATCGATTGGGATGCCCAGAATCTACACTTTATTTGGCTATGAGCTTTACGACAAAAACATTCCAAAGTTGAACACCGCATGTAAAGAAATATAACAGATCTAATTTTTAGTCCGGAACTGGTGGCTCTGTGTGTCATGCACCCCTCCCCTCATCTACCAAGACAATTTTTAGAATATTTGTGCAATTTTTGTACCTTATTAGTGCAGCTATTATTTGACATATGAAAGCTTTGAGTTTGCTTTCTTTGTTTTTGTTAATCACATTGAAAGTAGATTGAGTAATAGTAAAATAATCAAGTGGGAATAGACGTGCTTTGAATATTTTTTCAAATAGCTGTGTTTTTGTAAATAGTTATGTTGAGGTATATTTTGCAGTATATAATTTAAAGTACACACTCTGTAGTTTCCAAAATTACTAAGCTTAGCTTTGTGAGACTCTTCTTCGTTAAGATATGGTACTAGAAAAAATGTATGAGGAATTATTGTACACCCTTTATAACAAATAACAGCAAATCGAATTAAGTACGATTGCGGAACAGAGAGTTCGTTTATAGAATGATATAGAAGTTATACTATCGTATTTAAATACGCGACGAAATAATTATTCGAATTTATTACTATTTCGTTAAAAGTACTACAACAGATTAATATTATCAACTTTTAACAAAAACAAGATTTTTAAATAAACGGTTTTAAATTTCATAAGTAACAGGGGCCACTGTAGCCTTTTGTGGATCAACAACTAATATTTCAGTATCCCCATTCCATGCAACTTCCAGACCATCTAAAATTAAAATATGCTTTCGAAAAATAACAAATTTTAAATTATATTCATACATTAAAAATATTCTTACTGTATGCAACATAGCAAATGTTTTCCTTTGGATGATAAGAACCCGGTATCACAACCCCAGCTCCAAGAATTCTTCCCAAATATCCCCTACAAATATAAGCAGGTGCATCCCAATGCTCACCCCCAATAACAGCTGTAGCCGGTAAAACCCTCGTTTGCACATTATTTGACAAAGCTCTCCAACTTGTTAAAGATGAGGGTATGGATGGCACTTGAAACTCCTCAAATTTATGTTCATTCCGTTTTTTCGTGATGTAACACGAAGTTCCTACTTGCTTCCCAGGAATCCAAGTTCCGGTATGAAATGCTCGGCATAAATAGGATGAGCCTGAAGCGGCACCTTCGTAACCAGCCGGTTCTATATAATTTTTCAATAAAACTGTGCTAATTGATGAGTTGGCATCCGCCCATGGTATCTCAATACCAAAGTCGGCCTTCGGTTTCGGTTTTTCCGTTGTTTCTTCGTTTGAGTCTTCATCCGAATCTTGGCCAAATACTGAAGAATGTAGGTAACCTAGTAGAAAAATGAGTAAAAACTGATGCTTCATTTTTTTGTAAATGTTTGAGATTTTTTCACGAAGAAATCTATGTTGTGGGAAATACTAGAAAGAGTTAAGCAAAATGAATACGGAATGTTCCAAGTTAAGGTTATAATTTATTTTAATATTTTCACAATGATAATATATTCTACGTGCTATCATTGTTTACAAATTTGACTCTCTAGACAATAATGCCGCATGCATATTGTAGGGATTTTGTGCAGATGTTTTTGTGGTATTATATGGTAATTACATGGGTAATGAAATGAATATATTTTGTGTGGAAGGAAGTAGAGAACATGGAACATAGCTATGATGGTATAATCCAGACACAAATAAATTGGTTCAGTGTAGCTTATGAATAATATCTGGTGGATATTAATCAAACATAAAGGCGCGGCATCAATAAGTATTATATTAAATTACTGAACGAAAATTATTAAGGTTAGTTGTATCTAGTTCAATAGGCTGTTTTCAGAGTTACCATAAGTTTGATGGATAATGTTAGACGTGTTATTACCGAAGAGTATTGAAAAAGCTTTTCGTGCATTACAAACTAATCAAACACAACTAAAATCTTAAATTATTTATACATTTAACCGGTCTTTAAGACTTCGAATAAATTTTCTTTGTATTTTAAGATTAGTGTTTTTAGAAATGGTGTAAAAATACGAAAATATAAATATGTAGTATAAGTTTATTTACTACAAATGCATGCATGTATATTACGTTTGATGTCACAAACGAAACACGTAAAAATGCAGAGAATATTTAAATGTAAGTTTGTATTCGAATAAAAACCGTTGGCAAATTTTTCCTTGATAAATAAATGATTTTGTGGGCATTACACATTATTTATATTCTTGTCTTGCCTGGATTGATGTGTGTTCTCAGAAATGAATTTATTATTGTTCGAAAATCATTTCCCAAGGTATGCACACATTACATAGGAAATATGTTTTAATCGTTATTACATACCATTACATATGTCTCGAACAAACAAACCAGAATAAACATAACGATGAAAATACAATGCCGTGACTCTAATTTCCAGGAAAGGACCCTATGAATTTTTACATGGGCCTGGGCCACATGTCCAATTCCATTATTTTTTTGCGGACACTAAAAAGTAATATATCAATGGAAAGCCCTCGAAATGGCCAACAAATCAGCATAAACACCGAGCCCCATGTCACTTGTACAAAGCAGTTATCGAGGGTACCACCAGACACAATGACCAAGGATTTTAGAGCTGTTTTTTTTTTGGAATCCCAGCCGAAAAAATACTGTTTCCAAACCGACACTAAAATGTCATAGCTCAATCGAAAGCCCTTAATGAGTAGATCATTGTGATATAACTAATTAGTCGAAATCAGCTTGTACAAATGAGCTAGAGGATCCGATTGTAGAAAAATGACATTTTTTGACATATTTTGGGTAAATGAGCTCATATAAAAAATACTGTTTCCAGACCGACACTAAAATGTCATAGCTCAATCAAAAGCCCTTAATTAGTAGATCATTGTGTTATAACTAATTAGTCGAAACCAGCTTGTACAAATGAGCTAGAGGATCCGATTGTAGAAAAATGAGATTTTTTGACATGTTTGACTTAAATGAGCTCATATAAAAAATACTGTTTCCAAACCGACACTAAAAAGTCATAGCTCAATCGAAAGCCCTTAATGAGTAGATCATTGTGATATAACTAATTAGTGGAAATCTAATATATATATATATATACATATATATTTGAGCAGATAAAAATACGTTATGCAATTATATGCATAACACTGGCATAATTATATGCATGAATGAGTAGCTTTAAAAAGAGACTTTGTTAAGTTTTCAGTACGAATTAAATTTGACCGAAATAAACAGTCTGATTTTTGGCTTTTATGGAATTTTTGAGGATTTAAACGTACAATATTTTTATATTTCGTATTGAATTTCTCCACTGTGATAATTAAAACTCAAGCAATGGAAGTATTTTCTACAGAGGTCAGTAAAATTTTATTGGTCCAAATAAATGAAAACATTCACTGAAATACTATTCCATTTTTATGGATTTTTAGATTCGGAAAAACATCTTTAAACGACTTAAATATTCTGAACATGTAATTAGCGTTGTTCGTGCGTTTCCAGAACTTGACAAGTTTTGCCATAAAAATAAAGTTTTATGGTTATTTGACAAGGTAAAAATTGAAATTTAAAATATTTTAAGTTATTTAAAAAATAGTGAAGTGGAGTAGTAAAAGTAATGTTTTATCTAATAGGTACTGCCTCATTTGGCTGCCAATCTTGTAACTAAAATGGTAAGTGATTTTTTTGGTTTCCTTACATTTATTTCATTTAGTTATTGTGAATCTTCAAAATAGCACAAGTTTCATTTTTTAGATAAAACACAAACCTAAGAAACACTGGACTGCATCGCAAGAAGAGATACTGAAACTACGACTAGTTTGTAAAAGTTGGAAAATGGCAGCAGACAAAGTCTTAACGAATGATTCTACATTTCATTTTCCTTATCAGTCACATTTCGATTTCGGAATGACTGTATTTAGTACTTCTGAACAAGTCGAGACATTTTTAAGTATTATGAGTCAGTTTAAAGGAAATCCATTTCCAGGACACGGGGTAATCTTGAAACCGACAAAGCCATTGTACCAATTTTTTACACTTACTCGTAAAGAGTTCGGTTAAACTATTTGAAAAATTTGGCGCAAACATATTTCGTCTAGAAATTAACATAAGAAATAATTTCACTATCTGCCATTTAGAATTCTGTATAAATATACTAAAATATCTGCATAGTTCACCTAATTTAAGGTCATTAACCTTAACAGGTAGTCTAGACTCTAGTGCTCATCTAAAAACGAACAAGTTTTTTTGAAGATCCCAACAGTCAGCATCTTTTTCCTAACCTGCCAAAGCGCAAGTCATTTGAAAGCACAGTTACATTTGGCCATCTAGTCGAATCAATCTGGTTAACTCAAATGTTTAAAAAATATAGCCAAACAAAAGGATTGCTAAGGCTAGGCATTTTATCACAAAATATTTGGCAGTACGATATAGCACAATGCCTAACTGATTTAACAGAACTACATTTAATACTAACCAGTCACATTCCATTTCCTTTAAAAGAAATCTGCAATCTTTTAATGACCATATCACACAAGTTACATACGTTAGCATTAAGTTCATTAGAATATCACTGTGAGTTAATGCACATTCAGAAACTACTAAATCTTCTAGATGATTGTGCCATTTAAAAAGTTGTCCTAAAAAATTTTTGAAGTACGAGAGAAAGATCTGAGTGTGCTTTTGGATGTTAAATATGTACGAGAGTGTGGAAACAAAGCATTTTACGGATGGCAATCAAATGAAGACAAAGAAGTAGATGGGGATGTAGATAATGGAAGAAAATATTCGAGATGGTGATGATCAGGAAGAAAAGAACTTGGAAGAAAACGGGGAAACTTGTGAAGGAATTCCATTCGTCTGGAAAGAATGGTGAGAACATAATATATAGACGTATAAATATTCAGGTATTTATTATATTCTGAAGGATAAATTTATAAAATTGTATAAAGCGGTTCCAAAGAAGAAAAAGAAGTAGAAGAAAATAATGGTCCGGAAAAGGATTCGGTTGACGATGACGACATGGAAAACAGATATGTATGGGATGAAAGTAAACAGGAGTGGGAATACGATGATTTGCAGGAAGATGTCGAAAGTGAAAAACATTTGGAAGAATGTTGCTTGCCTAAGGATGATGAGAATGGAAGTAGTGAGGATGAAGATATTTGGGAGAATGTGGAGGAGAATTGAACAGATTTAGAAAGTTTGGAGGAGGAGGAGGATATCTTGGAAACTTCTGATGTGAAGTAAACTACAAACTAAATATGTATGATTTAATCCTAATAATTTTATGTCCTTATAAATAAATGAGTGAATGTTTTTTTAGAATTTCACATCTTGTTTTGTAAATGATGTATTTACTAACATGACTAAAAAAATACGTCCAAGTCAAAAGGGTGTTTTAAAGGATTTCTGTTTGTTTTAGTTTTAACAAAACACGCAAGTTTTGATAATAACCCAGCGGAAAAAAATATTATTTTTATTGATTTTGTGAAATGGAAAAATCATTTTAATTTGGCAATATAATAGTAAATATTTTCGTATTTTGAAAATGCCGCCAGTTTGTCCAATTTATCCCATTCTTAACAATTCGACTGATAACTTTAAATTGATTAAACTGGTTCGCAGATATATTCTTTGCACTTTTTCTCAACTTACAAAAGTGGACAAAGCTTTGGTTTGGGTTTTAACGACCTTTACTGTATTAATTGTTGTAGACGTTTGAAATAAGTTGAGCGCCACAAATAAAGTTAATTAAAATGGGACGAAAAACATCACAAATAAATACGCAGAAAAGGTGTTCTCGAGTATTAATATATGTCAAATATTCACATTTTATGTTAAATGAGTAGGCCAAAGTGCTGCCTCACCAAATATTGAAAATATCGTTAATTATCCATTTCGTGGTAAATATTTGTTGTATTTTTTTACACGTGTATAGCTATTTTGTTTTGAGCACATAAATGCATTAAAACCATTTCTACACAGTGCATCGTAACGATTTTTCCAACTCGTCATTTTTTTAAAGTTTCCGATCGTAGTGATTGTCTTTGTAAAAAAATATCTTTTAAATTTAAGTATGAAATTGCAAATAAATTATAATTTAATTTGTTTCTGAAATATCAACTTCGGGTCAATTATGGAATTTTGAAGGTAACAGAATTATTGGCCAAATTTTACTGATACTGTTTTTCTGATATATAATTTATGCTGCAAGTCAAAGATGATGTGCAATAAAAAATAGCATTCACGTTCCAAAATTATGATAGTGCTTTCTCTGTAAAATGATTTCCATGTTATTTACATTCCTAGTTAATTATGAATTTCGATTATTATAGGCAATATTTAATAGTATTTGTTCATATTTAAGGCTGCCGGTTAATTTGTACATTTACAGCTAATATGAATGGTTTTCCCTTTATCGGAATATTTGAACATGTTTCTTGGGCTTAAGGCTATTTGGATAGTTTCTTGGCTTTCTTGTAACTTGAGGTTGTTTCGGCTTCCAAACAACTTTGGCATTGTTTGGGTTTTTGGTAATTTGAAGCATTTGTGGTTTTTTAGTAGTTTGAAGATTTTCTGACTTTTTACTCCTTTGAAAGCTTAGCAGCTGTTGTCTAATTGCATTAATATCTGACTTTTGAGCTGGTTCAAGATTTTCAGACTTTGGAGTAGTTTGAATAATTTCTGGTTTTTGAGTTGTTTGAATGTTTTCTGGTTTCTGATTTATTTGAAGATTTTCTTGTTTTTGATCCATTTGAAGATTGTCGGGTTTCTGATTAATTTGAAGATTTTCTGGCTTCTGATTATTTTGAAGATTATCAGTTTTCTGGTTGATTTGAAGATTATCGCTTTTCTGGTCAATTTGAAGATTATCAGTTTTCTGATTAATTTGAAGATTATCGGTTTTCTGATTATTTTGAAGATTATCGGTTTTCTGATTATTTTGAAGATTATCAGTTTTCTGATTATTTTGAAGATTATCGGTTTTCTGATTATTTTGAAGATTATCGGTTTTCTGATTATTTTGAAGACTATCGGTTTTCTGGTTATTTTGAAGATTATCGGTTTTCTGATTATTTTGAAGACTATCGGTTTTCTGGTTAATTTGAAGAATATCGGGATTTTGATTATTTGGAAGATTGTCGGTTTTCTGATCGATTTGAAGATTATTGGTTTTCTGATTGATTTTAAGGTTTTCTGGGTTTTGATTAATTTGAAGATTATCGGTTTTCTGATTGAGTTTATGATTTTCTGGGTTCTGATTACTTTGAAGATTACCGGTTTTCTGACTAATTTGAAGATTTTCTGGTTTTTGATTAACTTGAAGATTATCCGACTTTTGGTTTGGTTGCACATTTTCTAATTTTTGAGATTCTTCAAGAATTTCAAGCTTTTGAGTCGTTTGAACATTTTCAGGCTTTTGAGTGGTTAGTTTATTTTCTGCTTGTTGAATGGTTTGCTCATTTCCCGGACTTTGTTTGTCGGCTCGGTTGGAAATTCTCTTGGACGCCCCTTAAAATAGATTTTTAATTCTTTAAATGACTAATTAAACAGTTAATTAATTTTAGTTGATACCTCATTACAATAATAATTTAACACAGAAAGATGCTATCAACAGTTTTTATCATGCAAACAATATGCTCGATCATAATTATTAAATAGATTTTTTTATTCATTCAATTACTTGGTTTATTGTTTCATTTCAACCTTCAATTTTGATTTTCTTAAACGCAGCATGCACCGTCCCATTTAATAGTCCATCTATCTCTCCCGCATTCTTTTGGTATAAAAATGGTCGTCTTGGAAAGATTCTGTCATTTACCCACGAGTTTTCCCAACCATTTGTCGTGAGCACACATTCCTCTGCAAATCCATCAATTTTATAACTTGTCTCCAGTTCCAAACATCCAGAAAGGAATGTATCCACATATGACTGCACAATCGGATATTCATCCGTTGGATCTTTTCTGAACTCTGGTTTCGTAACGTAAATCCAGTACTGTCCATTGTGTAAACCCTTTTTAATGTCAGCTTTCGTAAGTAAATGAATTTTACTTTTAACCACTTCTTCTCTACAGTAAAAGGATTCCCTGGCGTCATAACTTTGCAAGGCTGCAGCAGAATTTATTTTGAAATATACAGCATTTATGCATGAAGACTTGTTGGTGCTTGCGTCAGCTCCAAGGTATGTCGTACTAAAACTAACTGACTCTCCTTTGCAGGTCCAGGAACGATCAAAACCGTCAACTCGAATGGGTATACTTGGCCCCGTATTTGGATGAGTTCTGTCCTTGGATTCTTTTAGCATTAGGGAGCCATAGCCTATTAGATACTGTTGCTCCCCTTTGGAACCAGGGGGATAACAATCGTGTTCCGGATGTGCATGGTTCTGATATTTATATATAAATTTGGTTTAAACTCGTGTTCACATTTTTTTTAATTTCGTTTCGCAAATGTAGCTTACCTGTAACGACAAAAATGGTTGTGTTCCAAATATTAGAATTCCTATCAGGGAGTGTATACTCCCCAGGAATCGAAAATGCATTTTTTCGGGATTAAACAACTTTAATTTCTTTAGTATATACAGTACTAATATGATACTGTGTATGTGTAAACAAGTAGCTTGTAGTAGATGTATGTATTTCCTGCAGCTAATAACATCTACGCATGTCTGCGTCTATTAAATTAATCAGGAAGCAATATAGTTATAATGTACTATTGTTGTATTGTATTGTATGTTGTTAGAAAAGCAGTATATAAAATAATTAAGCCAGACGGCTTCCTTGGATTAATAAATTCTAAAGTTAGAAATCAAAAACTCGAAAAAAAACAGAAGAAACTTTTATTTTTTAATTCATAAAATTGCCCATTTGGACAATTTTGCAATTTGCACAACGAAAGAAACCCTTTAAAAATAGATGTCTGATATATATTACAATTTTATATTTTTTCTACAAAAAACATCAGTAATTTGGAATTTTGGCTAAAATATTTTGAAGGTTTGATAGCTAACTTTTTCACTTCAAAGAACTTAAAAAAATATCCACAATGGTAAAACCATATCATAGCCTACCGCAGACAAACGCAGATCTCTAATTTACAGCAAAGTTGGTTATTTAGTTGTGAATAGTAATAATGATCAATTTAGTCTTAAATGTACACTTATGTTCCAACCTATAAAGCTGTTGAAACTGTAAACAGTTCAGTTAACTAATGTATTTATTAATTAAACGTAATATACTATATTCACACATTTACATGTCGTCCAATTAAAAATAATGGCCTTGTTTTATGTTTACCGAATGCATGATATCCACAATGCTACATTTAGTTTAAACAGCGTACATCATCTTTAGCAGGTATACTTACTATATGAATGGCCAATTCAAAATCCTGAATGAGTAATCAATTACTGCAAAAGATGCCTTTAGTAATTTAATCATGCAAACGAAATACTCGTATCTACAATTAAAATGCAATAGGTCAGTGCATTCTTTACATGTTAACCTTGAATTTTAATTTTCTTAAAGGCCTCGTGCACAGTCCTGTTTAACAATCCATCTATTTCTCCCGACATTTTCTGATATATAAATGGTCGCCTCGGAAATATTCTGTCATT
>JAQFZH010000096.1:0-53066 GCA_034695485.1 Entomobrya nivalis | reverse complement strand
AACAAGCGTCAACACTCAACCAACACATAATCATCATCGACTGTATTGAGAAATTTTCTCATAACGACAACAGCTCTTCTCTGCTGGCATAATAAAAAGATTTTAATTCCATCAAATCAAGAGAGCTCGTTTCTCTTCTTTTTTTAGAGAGGAAAAGTCTTGAGATCACGTTTTCCCATTCTTTGAAAAATTTCAATAGAGCAGTAGCAGACATTATTAATATCTTGGTCGCTTGTCGTGTTGTCTACGTTTTCTAAAACTCTAAACTTATTTTCTCTACGCTCAACCCTTCCCTCTTTTTTTCTCTTCAAATAATTCAAATGCAAGCTGGCATGCATGCACACAGGCATTCCGTCCACCAGAGCAAAGGAGAAAAAAATGTTGAATGCACTCCCAAAAAAAATCCACTCTGGAATGGCCTTGTTGTGTCGACACTGGTCTAATTTTCTTCTTCAAAATATGTATAAAATTTCCCGTTCACGTCTCTACAACAAGTATACACGCAGGGAAGCATGAAAAAGCAATTTTCACTTTCTGTTTTGTTCAGCTGAGTAAAGGCATGCCGCAGGGGTGCATCCATACACAGCACGCACTACATTACATTACATTTATTCTATAAACCAATATAAAAATATAGCGTGTTTTTTATTGTTATCATCATCAGGCTAGCCCATTTGCACCAATAATAATAATAATGGATATAAAAATACCATTGTTGTGGTGCTAGCACTGTTGGCATTTGTTACACTATTGTATATTTTAACAAAAAAGGAGAAGAGGAGAAAGCACAAGCTTCTTCTTTTTTTTTGTAATGCATTCTTGTAAACTACTTGACCGAAGCGTATTAAACGGATGGATGGATATGGCGAGAAAGCAAGTATTACATAAACTAAACTGTTGTGTGTGTAAATGTGGGAAATTGTAAGCAAAAAACATACAACACAGCTTGCTTTTGCTGGCCATTATAATAAGTTAAATAACAGCCCACAGCGGTCAGTGGTGGTAATGATGAGTGTAAAAACTCTCTGGCTGAGCCCTCTGGACAGGGAAAAAAAGAAAAGAGAAAGAAGCCATAAAAATAATTGTATCGTAT
Source organism: Entomobrya nivalis (assembly GCA_034695485.1). Lineage (NCBI taxonomy): Eukaryota > Metazoa > Arthropoda > Collembola > Entomobryomorpha > Entomobryidae > Entomobrya > Entomobrya nivalis. The sequence continues at coordinate 51,973 of JAQFZH010000096.1, read as the reverse complement.
CTCAGCTGAGTCAGAAAGGAAAAAGGGGAAATATATATACCTATTTCCAATATATATATTTTTCTTCCTGATGATGATGATCGGGAACTTTGCTCTCTTTTTAAGTGACTGGCCAGTGGTGGTCACAGTTTTTATGACAAGAGGTCCAAAAAGGGCAGCAGCAGCAGCTCACAAGCTTATACAATACTCCCTATCTCATGAGTGTTGTTGCTACTGCTCACTTTGTTTTTCTTACAAAGTTTGTGTGTGTTTTTTGAAGGGGAGGGAAAAAAGATGCAACTTTTTGGGTTTCTCCCTTTATGTCTACCTCCCTCTCTTTCTCTAAAGAGAAAATATACAGCAAAGATTCATTATCTGAACTGGCATCTGAAACGCGGCGGCTTCCAAAAAAAATTCTAAGGAGCTGCTTTTCTGGTAGTGGTGGTCTGGTCATTGAACGTTATATATGCACTAAATGAATGTACAGGGTGGGTCTTATACAAGCATCTCTCAGAAAAAACTTGGAAGTAGAGCCATATCAGGTATTAAGTTTGATCAAGTAGGGAGATAAGAGAAGCAAGTAAAAAGTATAAAGTAAAGTCACAAAAAAAATTGTGGAGAGAGAAAAGGAAGTGTCCACGACATTGATTATAAATTGTGGCTTTCCTAAATGGCCACATTTACTCTCCTCTCCTCTCTCTGCTCTTCTCCCCACTTACTTCAACTTCACAAACTATGGACCAACAAATTTTTTATTATGGTTTCTTCTTCTTCATTCTTGTTTGTTGTTCACTCTTACAACATTACAATGTACACAATGTTTAGTAGATACTGACTAGTCTCCGCTGGGCTTTGGTAGTAGTGGTAAAGCCGCAAGCTATGAAACAGCTCTCGTTCCACCACCACCACCCAGTTTACTTCCACCTTATTAATATAGGCCACCACCACTAACTTAACACAAAAAAAAGAATAGAAAAAAACTTTTTTTTTACAACTATCAAAACATAATAATAATAAGTAGACTGAAAAGAAAAGCTTCCTCCACCACCAAAAAAAACTATTCATGTGAACTCACACAAACATTGTTGGATGGAGTAGCAGCATCGTGAAGAGAAAAAACTCACCTTTTTTACTAAAAAGTTGTCTGAAAAAAATAGTTGGTGGTATGGTGTAATAATAGTAATAATGATAGGTACTACCTACACTACATAGTACTACTACCACCCTGAGACAAAGTTCCTTTTTATTTCTTGCGGAGAGAATAAGAGCCAAAAAAAATGGAAGAACCACAAACAACTCAAGTCACCATAAATCCATTCATTGCATTAACCCCAACAAACATTACCGAGAAAAGGAGAAGAAGAAGAACAAGTAGAGCCATCATCAATAACACATAACCTCTCTCTCTCTTCTCGAACATAAGCCTGGGTCTGCTCTGTCCTGTCGTTCCACTTTTTTTCTTCTTCCGCTTTTCTCTCTCTTTTTCCAAGAAGAAGACCAAGTATAAAAGTATACACAAAGTATTTTCTCTCTTGTCATAATGCCACCATCATCATCAGTACTATATCACCAGTAGTGTCGAGATGATGCTAACAAAGCTGGGCAACTCTGCAAAGTGTACGTACACACAGAGAGAGAGAGCACATGAGACTAGTACTACTCTCCAAGCATTATCATTATTAAATTCAGCAACTTTTTCTTCTTCCCGTTCATGTCATGCCATATAGGTATATAGCCATGCCATATCAGACAGAGAGGAGAGCTCTGGAGTAGTGAGTTGAGCTCCTCCATAAACGACAAGTAAGAACACTTGAAACGAATGCACTATGGCAAAAGGCAGTAAATTCTACTGTGTTCCTTGGAAAAGAGATATCAACATCCTCCACATCATCATCATCACAATAACCTTTAAAAGGATGTATATTGCCATCACCTCTCTCTCTCTTCCATCCACCGTGTGCTCTTCTTTCTTAGCTCCCTCGCCCTTTTATATATTTTTTACAGCCAAGCCAAGCCAGCAACAACAATTATTGGAGTAATAACACATTGAGCCCCCACACACACAGTTTGCATCACCCACCGAACCACCACCACCACACTTGAATTTTCAAATGAATTCCGGACCATTGAATAAATGACTTTATTATTCTTCCTCTTATAACATTCCTCCTAGCAGCCCTATTTTATACTCATCCTCCAGTATTTAAATATAAAAAAGGGTAAAAGCAAAGATGTCTGCAGTAAGTCATCATATCCCCACATATATTCCCCATATTATCTAGACAATTGTCTATCTCTCGAACAAACAGTCAAATGCGTCTTGACTTCCCTTTTTACAAAGTGGAAATAGAATGCAATTTCAAGATGTAAAGTAGCAAAGCCGTACGTTTATGGAAAAAAGGGTAGAGGAGAAGAAAAAAAAACCAAGGCAAGCCAAAAACCAAGAGTTTGTATTTTCTTTTCGTTTTGCATTATCGGTTCATTTGTAATCCGTTGGCGCGGCATCATCCTGCAGATCAATTTCAACGCCTTCTTCTTGAGCAATTGTGTTGACTGTGCCGTACTGATAGAAAAAAAGAGAATCTTTTCAGAAAATAATAAAAAGTTTAGTACAATGGCATGTACGTAAACGTATGCAAGCAAGTCAGCATGCATGACTGAACAAATACATTGTATGTATGTATATACACCATACTTTAGCTTTGGTTGACTTATGTGAGATAAATAGACGGAGAAAGGGAAGAAAGAAAGCGTATTGTTTAAACAGAAGAATAGGAAATGATAATCTCCAAGAAAAAATAATACTTGAATGAGGCTGGCTGGTTGGATTTCTACTCAAATAAAATAATCTTATCTTCATGTATTTTTTTTTCTTCAAAAGAGAATGGATTCGGAGAACTTGAGTTACATATTAGGAAAAAAGATAGGCAAATAAGTTACATTATATTTATATCAAACCCCGTTTTTGTATATATGGTTTACATTAGAAAACCACACAAGTTCAATATTAAATGCTCAACTTGGCGTTGTTAGCGTCATAGGAAAAGCAAGCAAAAGCCTTTGGCTGTTTAAATGGATTTCTCCTCTGCCATTTTCATTTGCTTTAAATAAAAAAAAGAATTGAGAAATCCTCTCTGCTATTTTTTTGCCTCAAGACAAGTTGAAAAAAATCTAATAATATTGCAAAGCGAAGAGGAACAACGACTAAAAGACTAACCGACCCAACCCAACATTCAAATTTCAATAAAAAATACTACTTTGTACACAGAGCCATGAATTGAATGAAATGTCATTTCACTTTCAGTAGCAGCACAGTTTTTTTTGCACAAACTGGTCAGAGAATGTACGTAATTCACATAACATATACGCATGCATAATAGCCTGAACCTGCACACGATGGCTAGACTCTGACTCTCGCAAAAACAGAAGATAGTTAGGCTTAGTTAGGCTTTCCCCAAATAAAAAATAACTTGAATGTTCATACATGCATGCTAAAAACGCTACCGCTTTCTGTCACATACACACTGACATACCAACATTTTCCATATTGTAATGTCTGCTGAAAAGAGCGAAAGCAAACATCCGCCTTTTGCCTTTTCCCATGGATTGTGTGTGGACACAGGAACAAACATCATAATAATAATAATCGGAGTGATGAGAACATGAGCGAAAACATGGCATATCTGAAAGGATTACAATTACAACAAGTAGACTATAAAGCAGTGGTGGACACGCCAGAATAATACAAAGGAAAATCCTGCAAATATATTATACCACCTTATAAACCGTTCTGAAAAAGCGTCTGTCCATTTCCGTCAACTGTACCAAGCCATTATCCTCAAAAACCCTTTTATACTATTTTAATACCATGAATTTTAACTGCAACTTGGTTACATCCGGTTTTACCACTTTTATAATAATAATAAAAGAACATGATGACATTGTCATCACCATCCTGTCTTGTCCTCTTGGAAAACTTTTTGGATTTTCCATTCCAACAGCAGATTTCATAGTTTTCTAATGACTTTTTTTGTTTCCTCCACCAACTATACATACCCTCCCCTCCTCCTTCCTCCAAAAATACTTCCCTCCTTTTGTTTCCAACTTTTGTACATATTGTTATTCTATTGTAAGTGGAGAGAAGAGCAACATAATAATAACAAGCGCATTTTATGTCACTAGAGCTTTCCCCAACCAAACAAACAAAGTTGAAAATGTAAAATAGTAAAAGTGATCACTACTCTACAATTTACATATTCATACTCAACTGACTTGTGTATTATGCATGTTGTATGTACTCTGTACACACTGCTGCACTTGTGCCTAAATAATGGACAACTTTTTATTACATTACTCCACTATTACCATTATCGCTCCTTTAATATAAACTATACACTTGCATTGTTATACTCATTGTTCGAGAAGCAACAGCAGCAAAGTAATTACTGTTTTAGCCTATTATTCTGCTCCCTCTCTCATCACACACTCAGTGTACAAAAACAGAACCGCATCCCCTTTCATATTATTTATTTAGAGACATACAAGCAGACAGACATGCAACTCTGACTTTGGACTTTTGCTACTTTTTTGCATTGTTTTCTCCCAACTTTTACTCACAGTACAATAGCCTCTTATTCAATTTTAGACTAAAGGCATTCACTCACTCCCTATATTTTATTTCTACTCTTGACTTTCATTCGGTATTTTTTTGGGTGGTTTCATCCCAAATTTTTATCCTGTTTCTTTTTGCATGTGTGTAGCCCACAACATGTTTTCGTTAGCCTTACAACTAAATGCAATGCAGTTGGCCAGTGAAACCGTAGTAAACATGTTATAATGTACATGTGCATATCGATCCAACAAAACACCACCAGCAAACAGCAGGAAAAAAACACCGTATCGCATCGTCGTTCATATAGCGTAACGTATCACTTTCCTTTCTTTTGTTACCCGACGCCCTACACACATTATGCATCATCCACGACTTGATACACGCTATATTACCATCATCGTCATCATCATATGTATAGTTTAGTCAGTGTGGTATATATAAAGCTACAAAAAAAAGAAATCTAAAGGAAAATGATACATTTATACAACACTATTATTATGGTGTAATATAAGCTGTTGTATTGGAGATTGGAGAAGAGTAGCCCCATTTCCCATTCATTGTAAATTCCTATGAGCTCACTATTCACTTCAAGCTGACCATCATCATGCTCATCATAACATACTACTTTACACTGAAACACTCACTAGAAAATCATACACTTTCATCCAACCAGTAGTACTGAGAAAACCATGATATCTTCCTTACAAACATTTACTGCGTGGCTAGAAAACACATTCAACCAACAAAACCCGAAAAAAAATGATGTGGGGAGGGGGAATGTTGAGAGAGAGATGACTAGCTACGATACTATCTCCATATATTTATTCTACACTGTATGTTATCCAATCCACACATACATATTATTCCCAGACGGGAAATAACGAGAGATAAGCCTATAAAATGATAGTGCAGCGGTAGATGAGTGAATAGGGGCTCTCTTCTGTTTAGTTTATTCCAGGATGCCAATGGACAAAGGAGAGTGAGAGCAGACATGACGGTGGCAGGGAAAAGGACGATGGAACGTGCCATGAGTTGAGTTGAGTTTGAGAGTGTTAGCTAAAAAGATGACGACGACCACCACTGCATTATATCATCATCATCATCATGTTGAAATATGTAGGAAGAAGGATGGATAAATACATCAGGATGACGATGATGATCATGTCCATAACAACAACATAACAGACATGAGTTTGTTTTGTGGAGAGAAAGAGAAGGACAAGATATTATAATGGAGGATGACAGGACAAGGCCCCTGGCTGTCGCAACGGCGGAAGAATATCCCAGACAAAAAGAGTGAAAGACAGAAAGAGACACAGCTAGCGAGCGAGACTGTCTCCAAAGTTGAGCCATATGGATGGATGGATATAGCTCCAAACCAAAATGATATTCTGCTTCCAATATGGTTTGTTGTGTAGGTTTGTTCGACATGGACACGAGCAAACCAAAAAAAATGGGAAGATGATGATGATGATTAGCACGGGAAAAAATGATGATCTGATCAGTCAAGATCGGTGCAGCAGCAAGAAAAAAAAGAAAGTAGCGGAGAAAATACCTCAAAATCTTTTTTCCTCGTCTTTTTCGTCATCAGCAAGAATCCAGCAAGCGCATTAACAACGCCTCGCCTGGTCTCACTCTCTGGTCTGCTGATGAACGAACGACTCATCCTTCAATCCATTTTTTTTCCTTCTTACAACAACCCAGCAACCAAGCAGGATTTTCTCCCCTTCTTTTCTTTTCCACTAACAACCTTAAATATATCAGTGTAGAGAAAAAGAGAGAGAGCGAGGGCACTGGGCAGAAAAGATGCTGACATGACACATAAGAAGAAGTAGAAGGATATCAAGAGAGCAGAGTACTAGAGCCAGCCACTATTTTACTATTATTGCATTCACTAAAGCCATCATCGTACCATCACCACCACTGCCTCCGGTAAAAGCAACGCAACTAAAATTCAACTTTTGTGAGAGAGATGATAGGAAAAAGTGTAAAGGAGAGAGAGAGTTGGCGATACTTACTCCTTCCTTACTTCCATTCATCCATTCATGTTAGTAAAATTATATTGGTTTTCTCTCCATGTCAGATGTACATAGAGAATGACGGTGATGTTGGTGGTGGTGGTATGGTATATCATTATTATTACCATTTTACCATTCCTATTATTATTACAACAGATGAAGAACGACTACGAGTACAACTCCTGTGGTTATTCTAAATGTACAAACCTCTCTCTCTCTCTCCGCAGTGCAGTGCAGAAAAAGGAGAAGAAACATCATATCATATCGTATCGCCTGACTCCCTGAGAGAGAAGAGATGGAGTGGAGGGGATCCCTCTCTCTCTCTCTTGACTTGACTGATTCAGCATCTCACACACAATAAATCCCATCTGGAATAATTCCACTTAGACAGACATTCATACATACATCCATATACATACTTACTCCGCATTACCTAGCTACACAGCCACTCTTTTTTCCATCCATTCCATTATTCATTCATGGTGGATCACATCAGAGCAGGCTGCCTGCGACTGGGTTGGGTAATGATCTCCTTCCTATTTTTCCCCTAGCTTGCCCCAACCAACCCTCCTCTCCTCTGACTCTACTTTGCTCACTGAATATATGATCGTCATCATCATCAGAAAATCGTACCAGTTTTTTTGAGGCTCCTCTCTGTTTTGCTGATGCTCGTTTCTCATCCTCACACCAAAAACCCAACCAAAAAACTTGATATCTCCTCTCAAATGAACGCACCACGCACACACAAGTCACTAAACAGCACTAGGCACGCTCTCTCTCTATGATGATGAGGTAAAGAGATTCAAGCAGGAAATCATCTCTGAGGACTCCTCTCTCTCCTCATCTGCCTCAACTCAGACCTCACAACATCAGAACAATGCTTTGGTCTTATGCCGGGAAATTTTCTCTTCCGAATTTCCATGCATTCATTCATGTGTTCTTTTTTTCGGTTGAATTTGTGATGCAGCAGCAGCAGTCAAGAAGGAGAGAGATATGATGAACAAGATGATAATGTGCTGCTGCTGCATGCATAAACCAAACTGGATAGAATATTATTATATTTTTTGACGGCGGTGGTGGTGGTGCAGTGATACCGGGAAAAAGTCGGCAGTTGATGATCACCACGATGCGACGCTAAAAAAAATTCTCAACTTTACTTGTTAGGGAACCAAACCATTATCATAGATTCATCATCATCTTTTAGTTGCTTCTTTCTTATTCTTTTGCATTTTTTTGCTTTAGCAAAAGCACTCTCTTGCTTTTATGTGTATCAAACCAATTTAAAACTCAAGCAATAGAAATAAATCCTCCTACGGCAATAATAACTAATGAATGACTGAGAGAGAGAGAGCGTTCGTTCCATTTCATCTGAAAGTAAGCCTATTCATCTGCAAAGAGAGAGAGAAAGATTGAGATGGTACGATGATGATGACGACGACAACAGGAAGAAAATGAGAACAATGGGGAAAAGGGGTAAAGGAGGAGTAGTCTGCTCAGGACAATAACAATGTAATCTTTTTTCTCACTCACTCAGCTCGACTGAGGACTCTGCTTTCTATAAACCTTTTAAATATGCAAAGCGACCCTGATCTCATGCTTCACATTCACGATAAATAAACGAGAGAAAGAAAAGCCTTGGATGATATTTACCCAAAGAGGGCTAGAGTCAGAGTCACCCTGCTCTGCTATTTTTTTCTAAGAAAAAGAAACTACACATTTTTTATTTCTTTTTTTTCGTCCTCCTTTAGAAAACTGTAATAATAATGGGCCATGTAAGTACATACACACACGTGGGACGTGGGTACTGCAACGAGAGAGAGCCAGAGCCACCCACCGTTTTTTAATGTATTCAATTCTCCTTCTTCTCCTCCGTCAAAATAAATTGCCTCACTCAATTTCTTCTTCTCCTTGTTCAAATCCATTTTCAACAGACAAATAGATTTACAGACAGAGAAAGAGAAACGAGTGAGTGGTGTAGTGAACCATGCATCCATGCAAGTATGAGAGAGCGAGAGAGGAAGGGGAAACAACAATAGAGGAACGTGTACCATTCTACATCCACCAATTCAAATCCATTATTGCTTTGTGTACAGACATTTGCACAGGCTTGGCTTGCTGGATGGAGTATTGGACTCAATGGTAATTCTATCCACATTTTTTATCTTTCCCTTTTTTTACTCTGCTGTACAAATAAATATATTGCCTGCGTGCATTTTTCTTACAAGAACAAAGTCCATATTGTAAGCTTAATAACATTTATGTTCTCTTTCTGCTTTGCTTACTCTCTGTTCTGCTCTACAGAACTGACTCTGGGGCGACCGGAGGCAGCTTCTTCTGAAATAAAAACCTTGGAATATATTTTTCCTCTCAACACTTTCCCCTTAAAACTTTTTCTGTCACTTTGTACAAATTTTCCCAATACGTGCAATACTTTCCTTCACCAAAAAATAAACCTTAATAGCCCATGCATATAGACGATAAAAACCGCTTTATTTTGTGTACACACAGGAGAAAAAAACCTTGTTTCTTTGGAAAGCGAAAAAGTGACCATGAAAACAAATTCATTCATCCATTCAATTCATAGGTCCATACTGATGTCCACGTGAGTGTGTTTGTATGACTTATTATCAAAGGACAACCCTTTTAATGTCCATGACCCCTTCTTCCCCCGCAAAAAAAAATCTGTTCCAAAACTCTACCAAAACCTTTTCTCAATTTTTACACTAGCTTTTTCATACGCTACAAAAAAAACAGGAAAAAGTGAGAAAAAGATGGCTTTTCAACTACTCGACTGAGCCAAGTATTTTTTCCTGATGCAGTTTGAATTTCAAATTTCAACAGCCACCCTTCTCCACTTCCACTATTTTTTCTCTCCACAAAACAGTAAAATCCCATCAGATAAGTTTCCGACTCTAGTCGACTCGACTTGGAAACAAGGTGCTCTTACAACAAACTTTCTTTTTTTCTTCATTATAAAATATAAAATGTATTCCACACAGCTTTAGTTATATCCAAGACTTTCTCTCTCTGCTTGGCTAACGGGAGACTACTTTTTTCTCTCGTATTTAAATATTTTCCACTTGGGATACAAAAAAAGATAACTTTTACCTCACGGCTTGGGCTTTTCGTTCAAAGCGACAAAAAAACTTGCCTTGTCCACAGCCAACATGTCGCCGTTGCATTTCCATCCAAAAAAAGTTTTTTTCTCAAACAAGCAGTCTTTGCACAGCAACGAGCCTTTATCATCATCATCAAGGGACTGTACGCAAACATCAAGTACACACGACGAGACGAGCCGCTATCTTCTCAACAAAAACTATCTTCCAACTTTCTTATCTTTCACTCTGATGCATACTCACTTTTCCTCTCAACCAAAAAAATGGACCAAGAATATTTATTCTTCATTGCCTTACATATATATGTATGTACGTATTTCGTTCATCATCATATCCCATTTTTCCACTTCTTACCACCCTGACAATAAAAAATCTACCTAAAAATATATATTACATGATATCCGACGTCTCACAAAAAATAAAAATTGCCCTTGAGCATTCCTTCTTTTTCTACCTGCGTTGAAAATGAAAAGTGTGACTTGACTTACTCTCTCATCTCCTGTTTGTTTATTTGTATTGCTTTACTACGTGCTTTTTTGCATGGATCTCATCACATCACACAATTTATTCACTGCTGCTCCGCTCAGCTCCCTGGTGCCATGCTGCATGCTTTTCTCTCTCTCTGTCTCTCAAAAAATAAAATATGTGGAGCAAACAAACAAGTCATGCTAGTTTTCTCCTACCTCACGTGTCTTTTCATTTCTTCCTGTTTTTTGAAATAAAATAAGGGCACCTACTATTTTAGATGTATCTTAGTTGTAGGTACCCCGACCAGACCAGACCACAATCAGTCACGCTGCTGAGATGCTGTTTGTGTGAGAGAGTGGAAACGTTTGTCAAGGTATTTCCTTTTGACTCAGGACTCAAGTCAGGTAGTAAATTCCATCAGAAGAATGGCTAGAGAGAAAGCTTAGCTTTAGCCAAATTCAAGTATAAAGTGTGTATAGTGGTTATGCATACGTAAACCGGTTTTTTCTTGCCTCCTCTTCTTCAAAGCTATTTCTCAACTGTCCTGCTGTCCTGTCTTTTCGATAAACGGATCTTTGGAGAGAAAACCGCTTTTCTTCAAGCCATACCACACCACTCGCTATAAACATACCACCGACCATCCAGTCTGCGTCATATACATACTTATATTTATACATAAATAGTAGCATGCCTGCCTACATTACATCCATTCAACAAAATGAAGTCTATATACCTATTATATTCATAAAATGAAGAATAACCCGACACACACACAGCACAACACTTTGTTAAATAGAATTGAACTCACTGAGAGGCAAGTAAGTACCTAAAGTACACAAGTGAATAAAGGGCGAGAGATGCTGGAACAAGTTCCACCAAGAAAACCAGGCCAACGCCACACCACCAGCCACTCACACTTTCACAAATAACCCGTTGTATATGTGTGTCTGAGTGTGCTTTCTTCTTCTTAAAACCCGTCACCTTCTTCTTCTCCTTCAAAAGTAACGTCATCAACCTGCTACCTCCTTTCTTTTCCCTGCATACATATTTTAAACCATGAGAAATATACATTTAAGCTATTTCACTCCTTTTACTGCAACCAACTAAGCCCGTGAATTACACCACTTTGCACACTAAATTTTTACAATAAAAAAAACAAGTTCCAAAATGATGATCGCTCATGTGTGTCTCAACAATGTAAGCATATATAAAAACTTGGCTTTTAAGCATGTATACATGTACAATCGAGGAGTGTGCTATATGAGCATCTCCATCCAAATCGGAGAATGTGTAATGCGAAGAATGTTGGTTGTGTCAATGGGATCCAATTTATTTGACTAATTTAATCCGATTGGATCGTCTCAACGAGAGAAATCGAACAGTCATCATTCCTCTTCTTCTCTCTCTCTCATTCTCTCGCACTCTCTACCCTATACTTTTACTCAACTCTCTCTCCAAACACAATACTTTCTATTATACCAATATATATAGCAGTTATATTTGCTCACAAGTGGCGTTTTTTCTTGCTCCCCCATTGTACATAGCCCACTCGCTCTAGACTATTAGACTGCTGTTTCGTTTCCCATGAAGCAAGTATTATTATCATTCCCATTCATTGGATTTACTTTCTCATATCATCTCCTCCTTATATTCATCTCATTTCCTCCAATGAAAACAAAAGCCATAAAGTATCGCATCTACTCAGTCAGCTCAGCTCAGTGTGCTCATCCTCATCAATAAATTAAATTGCAGCAGACAATTTATGTGCAGCATTCAAGGAACAGGGAACAATGAGCTGACTAAAATATAATAATATGCAAGTGATCTCATCTCACATATCCAATTCATCAGCTAAGCTTGAATGAAAAAAAGGAAAAAAGGATATTGCTTTCATTTTCATTCGTGTATTCAACAAAATATTGTGTTGTTGTACTGAAAGGGGTGACGATGATGACGATGATGAAGATGACGATGATATGATACCCAAATAATTTGCTCTTGCAATCCAATCCAATCTAACCAACACGCACTTTTTCTTTTTTCCAACAAAAAGATAAATAGAAATTGCACTCTCAGTGAGAACTGTAGGCTATCACGCTACTACGCATAATAGCCCTTTCTTTTGATAAGATAAAATATAGAGAATAGGGAAAAGGGGAATCTTTCCATCTATTTATCTATGTATTTTTTCTTTTCTTTTTTTCCACCAATTTTATATTCCTTTTGCTTGTTTTGGCATCCCATCCTTTCTTATTGCCTACCTATCTCTACTACCTACCATTTAAAAAGTACACGAAACTCAAAAATAGTGTGCATACTATTTTCCCTTGAATGATGCCCACAACGGCAACAACAACAAGAATAAAAGACAAATAAACAAACAACCGTAATAACACTTTTCTTTCTTTCATTCATGCTTTCTTCATGTCTGCATCTACTTTGTACACAAGTGAAAGGGTTAATAAAAAAGCGCAAGTAGCGAAGATTTTTTTATTTTTGGACTGAATCCAACAGCAAAAAAAGAACTACTGAGTTTTCTTTCTTATTTTTTTAAAAGAATCCAATGTACAAGATAACATGAGCAGAAGTAGTGTGGTGGTGGTAGCAGCGGCTTAGGAGATTCGCCGTTGCTGCAGCAGAACTCAAGAAAGAAAAAAAAGGAAAGGGTTAAAGCCTTTTCGTTACGTTATGTTTGCACATATATCACTATTAAATCGTCGTACCGTGTAGTTATGTTAAATAATATATCACTTTATATTATATGTATCCACACATTCAGAGACATACATATGTATGTAGCTATGTATCTAAAGACAAGTGAAGTGAAGGAAGGATTCGCTAAAGCTCATCTGCTCTGCTGTTTCGTTTCATTCCGCGTTTTAAACCCTTTTCTTCTTCTTCACAAGGAGCTTACGAAAGAGAGAAGGAACAGCGGCGGTGGTGGTGGTGACGGAGCGAAGGAGGATCCAACCAACATAACATTTGGCCCATTTCTCAAGCGGTGGAGAACAGAACAAAGTTATATAAAAAGTACAGTAAACCCTCCACATAACTCAAACTCAAATAAACCTCGAAGATAGTTTTTTTTAATTTAACGAATTCTGTTTAAAATATATTTTCTCATGTATTTTTGAGTGTTTTACAAATTTGTTATTCAAAGTGCATGTTATATGTTATACACAGTGTTTACTGTAAATGCTTATATAAGAAGTACTAGAAGGTTCACGGCAGACTGATGGTTCACAACGAGTACTTTTTCGAATGTGACTAGTAAGCACTGAGAGAATACTCACAGGTCGCTGAGCCAAAGATATAGGTAGTGAGTCGCCTTACTTTTTTTGCTTAAAAGATTCACATTTGTGTGTTACGAGATTTTCATAGGTTCACAGTCATGTATAATCTACACTACAACTACACATTAAAAATAAGGAGGTCCCTTGATAATGGAAACGCTAAACAACCTGCCTTGTAAAATGCGTAATACTCCATCCGTGCAAAAATTGAGGAAAATAAAAAAAGAAACTTCCTGCATTTCTTTCTTTTTTTCGAGAAAAGCAATGACTCGTTACAGCATAAATGTTATCATATCAGAGACACAAAAAAAGACTACAAAAATTATTTCCAAAAAATGTAAATACTTTTGTTGAAAATCGTTACAAATGGATAGTACTTTAATTTTTTGAAAACAATTACGCTTATCTATCATCCTCCTCCCCCCGAACATCAATACCCCTACTTTATACACAGTTTTAAGAAATAAAAAATACACAAAAAAACAAGGCAATATCATGAGAAAAAAAGAAGGATGATGAAAATAATGGGAAACGTTTGACTAGGTAAAATAGCCCATATCCATCTTTTCTTTCACTTAACTTACTTTTCTTGTTATTTTTTCTACAGCATTCCCTTTGGCTTTTTAAAAGCAAAAAAAAGATACTTGCTTTTTTTCTTCTCTTGTTTTTACTATTATTGTTATTTTTTTCTCAGTGATGTGAGTGAGTAGAAAGTAGAAAAGCAAAGTAATAAAATAGCATGTGAGACTGTTGTTGTTGCAGAGTGGTGGAGGGAGCAATAAGTAAAACTTCAAGACAGACAGACAAAGTGTTTGAGTATCTGAAGGGAAAAAATGTACAAGACTTTTTTTTGCAATTTCGTTGGAAAGCAAGTCGGTGTTCCGTTTTGCTGCTTTTTTACCCATAAAAAATGTACATACCACCACATACACACACCACACCTACATTATTACAGTGTCATGTGCTAGGTAAGCATTATTTGTAACAATTTCACTCGTTTTTTTCTCTTTTTTTTGTTTGCTTCGCTTTCTTACTTTTTCTGCATAAAAAATGTACACAGATGTTTATTGGAGATTTTTTTAACCCTTTCAAATTTACAAAGATTTGTTCCATAGAAAAAATGTCATTCACATAAATAGAGTGCTTTTGTATATACAAACATGTACATATATGCAAATTTGCAATCATAATAGTGTTTTTCCAACAGCTGCCAAACAAGAAATATTTTTTTTTGTACTTCCAACCTCCTCCCCCCACCCCCCACTCAAGTTAGTGGTATATATTTTGTAGGTAAAATTTGGTTAAAGCTATTGCAGAGCTCCAGGACCCCTGCCAGCTCAACAGCATTCACACAACCACTCAAATCAAAACCATCCACATGGCAAGGCTTTTTTGAATAGATTTTCATTTTCTCTTCTGGAAAGTTTTTGGCGATGACGGCGATATGCATATAGTCACGTATGTAACAAAAAAAGAGTTCGCTGGGTTTGTGTGCATGTTGTGTTGTTGTATGTGTTGGCTGCTTAAACACATCAATCACTTGAGTCAAGTCAGTGCCTCGGGTGCCGACCACTGCGACTCTGAAACTCAAGCCCAAGTTTAATAAAAGGGTTGAATGCTGAAAGTGTTCAGTAGCCAAAATCATAATACTCACTCAATCAGATTTTTACAGCTTGTCGTTGTGCTCAGTTCAACTCAGCTCAACTGCTCGTGAGTTGAGTGGCCCAGTGGCCAAGTTTGCAAAAAATAATAAAATGAAATAAAATATGACTCGCAATAATTTCCTTTTCCACTTCCACTCTCCCTCTCTCAACTTTGTTTTCTTTGGGAAAATTTTACAATAACAACTTTGTCCAACTTGCTTTCTTCTTCTGAGTCATAATATTTTAACTCTTTCTTGTCATCTAAAATAATCACAGGTTCCACCTCCTCCGGCTCAGTTGAAACTCTACTCGTGTAAAATGAATTACACTAAATTTCCTGGCACCCTACAAATTCATTATTACATTTCTTCTTCTCAGCAAAAAAAAATCTCATCAATTCACTCAGACATTTCATTTTCATTCAGAATAATATTCTGCATAAAATTTTCCTAGAGCGACCCTCATTAAACCCTTTCACCGAATTCATACATGTATGCATGCTGTGTACATTTTTTACTTTGTATTTTTTTCCCCTCTTCGTGTAAATTAGATTGTCAGCAAAGTGAAGAAACTATAATGAACAAAAAATGACAAGTGGCACTAGTTCCCTGGCTCCCCGACATAAATAATGTTAATGCTGCTTATTATTCTCCGAATTTCTCGCCAAAATCGATTTTCTTCGGGAAAAGTTGGTACTCTTTGTACATTATGCATGCAATATGCCTCTTCCTCCTCTCCTTCTTCTCGTTAGTAAATTTTTGAAGAATATTTTTGCGCTCGTAGAATAAGCTCGGCACATTACCATTAACAACGACAATAATAACACAAGTCCAAAAAATCATCATCAAAGTACTCATGTGTATTTGTAAATACACTCATTCAGCTCAACTTTCTAATTTCGGCCCTCCTTCTTCCTCTTTTCCTCTCAAAACTTTCTCTACTCAACTCCAAGAGAAGAAATAATTATTGTTTGCTTAATCGTTTGCTCTCTCTGACTCTCTCTCGTTCGTTAGCTTACTCCCTTGCTTTCAAGATAATTTTAAGCCTTTACAGTTGAAGACGAAGAAGATTATTTTTAGCTGACTTGGAAAGGGTGGAGCTTTCAAGACAATTTGCATTTTCCATACAACCTTTTCTGCCATCCAACACTTTGCCCTTCCAAAAAAATACTCAAATAATTTCTTTGATAATGATATCACATGACCATTTGAGTCCATATTAACAGAACAGAACGCGGAATGCGTGGGCGGAGTGGAAACTCTAAAAAGCGTTATTTTCTCTGCTCCCATTCTGTTCCCTGTTTTTGGTGAGGATTATCTCTCTGCAAATCCAAATCAATTACAGCCTCTCTCACAAGATATCATAAATCATCGACAAGTCAGAGAAAAACAGGGTGACAACACACACAACCAACATACCAGCCAACCCATACACCAAAAAACTTTCTCATTTTCCCATCTCCCAAAAACTTCCATGCCCAGAATAGTAAATAGAAATAAAGAGATGCCTTTCCATCCAAAAAATAATACTATAATAAGCGTATACACATAGTATATCCGCCTAATAATAAGCTACAAAGCAGAACAAGTAGAGTAGAGTCGACTGAGCAAAAGTATTGAAAAGTGAAAGAAAAGAGCAAAACTGAAGCAGAAGAACTCGCTCCTAAGCCCTTTTCTTTTGCTTCTTCTTCTCTCAAATGATCATCATGATGACTACTTACGAGCAAGTCCAATGTTTTTGCCAAAGACAAAAGAGCAGCACTATGCTATTAGCAGTACCACTACCACCACCACCCCCATTTTCTCTGCAGACTTGAAAAGAAAGCCCAGATTTTCCAAGACACTCTCCATCTTTTTAACTCCACTACTGCTGCTGATGCCGCACTACTCCTGTACATTCCCTAATATTTCATATCATCATTAGGATTTTCTTCTTTTCTCAACAAAACATCATATCAACCCTTTTTCTCTTCTCCTTTCCAAAGAATATCGCCAAGCCATACCATCAACTTAAATCCATATAGCTTCTTTCTCTCTTCAAAAATCTTTCTCCAAGAAAGCAAATCCAGGCCAAAATCCAAAATACACACACATCCTTTTCAAAAACTTTCTGTTTGCTTCCCTGTCTGCCATTCCCAACAAACATAACACAACCATAAAAACATTTTCTCCCTTCCATAAAAAAAATATATCGAGAAGAAAAGAGGAAATTGTTCTTCATAATAAAGTATCGTCGTAGTCGTCATAAAGGTATATAGATAGAGTGTCCATAATAATATTTCATATATAAGAAGGTGCAAACATACTTTGTCTACATGGCTATTTTACTGGCTGCTTTTTCTCCGCAGCAGCCGAGACTTATCCTTGTACAATTCTATGACCATGTTCAAAATGTCTGTGTACACAGTACTCAGTACACACTACATGGACAAGGACAATAGAAAAACTCTCTTAGAAACCAGTAGAATCTCTACTAAAACTGTTGACGACGATGATTCTCATGATGATGATGATGACGATGGTACTTGCTTACAGCAGCCCAACAACAACAAATGATTTATAGCCGAAATAATAATCTTCCTCGTCGTTCTTTCCCAGTAGCAACTTTCTCATCATCATCGTCGTCGTCATACCCAAAACTCATCTATTCTTTCTATCTATCTATCCACCAGTCCATGTTCCTCTCTACAAGATGCGGGTATCCCCTCTCTCTCCACTCTTTACAGACAGCTGCTGTTATACTACTTCTACTTCTGTCGTGAGTAAAGCTTCTCCAAAAAAAAGAGTTTTATCATCTTTTCTATTCTTTCTTTGCTGCTGTTGCCGTGCTACAGTGTTGATGATGATGATGATGACGATGACAACGACATACACACATTTTAGCTGGAGCCTCTCTGCTCGCCACCATCTCTCTTCTTCCGCCTTGTATTATTTTTTTTTATCTCTGGGTTCCCAACCATCCACACCTTCACCACACCAGCTTCTTTTTCTTCTTTGTCAAAAGGATGGAAGGAATGAACTTATCGAAAGGCTTACAATATATTATGGCACGGTATACACATCTTTCACTACTAAATCTGCCCACACAGCCACGAGTCCAAGTCAACTCAACTCAGGAAACATTTTAACACGCTTCAAGAGAGACATTGTCGTTTTTGGAAGGTGGAGGAAGACGACAAGATAGGTAGATAACTTTTTACTATTGAGTATTGTAGAATACATTATACATACTTATAACAATCAGCCAGCCAGTTAAACACAAGCCAAGCTACCACGTCCGGTAGTGCTGGAAGTGGAAGCTGGACCACCAGGAAAGGAGGTGGCGGTTGCTGATGATTAGAAATAATAAGCAGCAGTCGACCACATGATGATTATGACGATGACGATTATACAATAATGAGGGTGGTGGCAACCCTTCTTTATTTCCTGCTTCTCTTGTCGTCTTTTTTAATAAAATGGGGTTTAATTCATGAGACCTTAAAAATAGATGAGATGAGAAATGCAGATGCAATGCAGGCGAGGCAGATGGAAAAAATATGAAAGGATTTTGTGTAGATGCACATGTGGTGGTGGAGGATAAGACGATGATGAGTCGCACGAGGCTATTGTCATGCCCATGTCATTGTTTGTCTACTTTTCTCTTTTTCAAAAAACAACCCATTCATGTCATCAGCACCACACAAATATATTGTGAGACGAGTGAATAGTGGGGGGCTTCTGAAGGGGAATTACCAAATGGGTTGGATACAGATTTTCCATTATATATTTTTTTCTAGAGAAGCTACTCATGCATAAAATACTTCGTCCTTGTGTAAGGATTAGAACATACTTGTCTTGTCGTTGAATATCATATTAGTCGTAGGGAAAATGACAAGACAACAAGTTGGATGGAAGATGAAAGTGGAGAGAGAGATGGAAATGTATGCAAAATCTGTAAAGAGGATTACCAAGAAATATAAGCGAGGAGGGAAGCGGAGTGGAGCGCAACGTGAAAACCCGATTTTCGTCTTAATGCATAAGCCAGTAATAACTACGAAGAAGAACAATATATATGATCATCTCACAAACTGAATTTTAGAAATAAGTGACATTTACATACACCATCATCCAACGCTCACTGAATTAAACTGAAAAAGAAATAAAATCTATTTTTTCGCCTCGAGAGTTCCAATTCTTTTTTTCGCGGAAGTCTATAGCCCTTTTGCTTGATAATATTGCATCCATTTATATTCTTCCCAATTTCATACAAAAATCCCTAATATTCTTAATGTTCAATCGATTTTCGATTCTGTCCATACCTATTTTTTATTCTCAAAAGAAAAAAAAAACTGTGTGTTGCTGTTTTGTGTTGTTGTTGTTTCCTAAATGAAGACGTTCGTTCCATTTTTTCTCCATGTTTTCGTATTAATAAACTGACAAGGAAATTTGTGTTCCCATAAAAAATGTTTATTCCCTCGTTAAAAAGTTTTAGGAGGCCTTTCTCCATTTTTCTAAAGCAAAAGTTCATAAACTCTGTTTTCTTTTTTTTGCAATAAATGTCTTTTATATGCCAATATTTTATGGCTTTACCTCCACCATATAAATACACTTATAACACAACATCATGAACGCTTTTTCAATTTTTTTTGCTATTGAAATCACTCCACGTTTAAGCGAACAAACCAGCAGGAGAGAGAGAGAGAAGCAGGAAGTATGAAGAAACAAAGTTTGCTGTACAAGTTGAAAATATATATCAAGATTCTGTTATGAATCATCTTTAAAAAGGAGAAAAAAGTTCACTTTACTTGACATACAACCTTTGAGATAATTTCGAGAAGAAAATGATGTCATTATTTTCTCGCGATGATTTACCTTCCTTTCCTATTATTATTGTAATGGACCATGTATGAAGGGCCTCTCCTAGGAATTAAACGCTCCATACTTCCCAGCCTACCTGCCTGCCATTACTGCAATTTATTTTATGAAAAATTATAGCTTTCTGCCACCTCCTCCAGTTTCCTCCACGTATCCTCCATCACCCTCCACCATTTATATTTGTTCAAACTACTATCATCCAACAAAAGTGAGCAATCAAAGAAGGGGAAACTGGATATTATTATGTTCAAATGCAATACAAATTGTTACGAGAAAATCTCCTTTTCCGCTTTTCTTTCCACCTGTCTCCAGAGACTCTGGATGATTTTCACTCTCGATACATTTTGTAGAAAGCGATACTCTCTCAAAACATTTCCCCATTTTTACTTTCCAAAACACAAATTCCACTTGATATTCTTTCAAAGAAAAAAAACGACGTAACAAAAAATGTAAATTGTACAAATCAAGTTTAGTAGCTGCTTTGCTCCTTCTCCAACTGCCATTTACACGACAACGGTGCATCCAATTACCTTCCCTCTACCTATCTGATTTTCAAAGAATAATAATAGTAATGGGAAAAGATAGCAAGGGAAAAAGGGAAAAAAGATTACAAGTAGATAAGGTGTGGTAGGTAGTAGAATTGTACTTCGAAGAAAAAAGTATTTCATGTTTCGTCTAACCCAACTTGACTCGAACAAGAGAAAAGAACTCTCCCCAATATTTTTTTTTCTTGGGAATAAACTAGCAAGAAAAAAAAAGTATTCCAAAAAGTGTTCGTGTCGAAGTGTTAGGTAGGTAGGTATACATATTACCAAATTGTATTTCCTGTCATTTTATATCATTTTTACAAGAGAAACACGACAACTTTCCCTGAACAATTTTTTGTGCTTCTTCTTAAAACTTTCCCCTTATTTCTCACAATCAGATAGACATTTATACTATAAAAATATTTAAATATCCATATTTCCCCTTTTCAGTTTTATCAATTTCTGTGCTTAAGTTAGTGGAACAATGAAAACGTTCTTCGTTGGTGCATAAAAAATATATTTGCTGCTCCGGTGGTGGTGTTTTTACCCGTTATCTGGTATCACTGGGTATTACTATTACCATATCGTCAGATGATAAACACAAACACAACCAACCGCAAAATAATGTGCAGGTAGTTAAGTTCCATAAACACAAAACAGCTCCTAAAAAGCTGATTTTTTCTGGTTGAGAAGACAAACCCATTAAAACGGAGTAAGAATGGTAAATGTGCGGGCAATTAAAACAAAGCCATTTAATTCAAACCAAAAATGTAATTAAGCATATTATTCTATGGAACAACAATAGAGCCAAAAACATTACATTTCATATATTTTTTAAACTTGTCCTCAGTCCTCTCACTCTCATCCTCATTCTACTCCTCCCCCGCAACAGCAGCAGAGCACTTTTCATTTGATAATAATAACCAAAAGTGTAAACCAACCAGCGTAAAAAAAACATAAGCCATCCGTATAGCTAGCAACCCGTATCATCATCATAATATTTTTTTGTTGTTCTTCTTGTTACACTTACACCATATAACTTACTTTACTGCAATAATTGCGGTTGGGTAAGCTTAGTAAAGACATGTCATGAATCAAGTCCCCAGAGAGATCATTTAACATGCACACGTTCATGAGCACAACAGGCCATTAGCATTAGACACAGTCCATTTTCCAAGAAAACTAGCAAGAACAATATACACACAAAATAAATGAAATAATACCACCACCACCACTACCGCCGTCATAATATTATGTACAGTAAAGTCTCCACAAAGCTACATTCCTTAAAAAACTTGAATCGATTTTCCAAGATTTTTTCTTTTCATATTCATCCGAACAGCAGAGATCTCTAATGAAATTTAGCCTACACGCTTCTTATGCTTTGACTTGACTGTGTGCTGGTTAAGTTGTGCCTTCACCAAACTAATATAGAGTGTGTAATGCATGCCAAGTAATGTAGCATGATAAACCAATACAATAAATGACTTTTTTTAGCTGCTCAGCTCAGTTTCTTGCTTATTTTTCTTCTTCCTTTTTTGGATGACTGACCCTGCAGCGTTTTCCTTCCGAAGATAAATACCCTCCCGCTCCCCCTCCTCCCCCACATCCTAACAACCGCATTACAACAAAGTAAATAGTAAATAAATATTGTCTGCTTCTGCAATGTTAATAGCCAGGATAAATGCTACGAACTTACGAACAAGATAAAAATGCAGTACAAGTAAAAGGCCCAGGCTCAGATGGCTCATTTCAGAGCAAAAAGCTTACTTTTCCTCCAGACAACTTTTGCGGCTCATGACTTCGTTTCTGCTTTGATGATGGTGATGGGATGAGGAAGAAGGAAAGCAGATGTGTTTTGGAGGGGGGAGGGGGAAAGCGTGTGTGTGTATCTTATATATGTGTCCAAGTAAGTTCAGTAATGAGTTTTCCAAAAGCAATTTTGTGCGCCGCCTTTCACTCTACTTATTTCTCTGCTTCCGCTGGACACTGGCTACACATACCTTGTTAAGTGCATTTTGTTTTTTGGCTGATGGCCAGTAACGCAGCGTAACAGTATCAGCCACCAGCAGAAATAACAACCCTTTCGCTATATACTTATACATACATACTACATATATTTACTTGGAGAAAGAGTTATATCTAAGTTTATCAGCTTGTAACTTTGTTTTGTAATGAAACTGGAAATGGACATTAAGGTAAGTACTCCGAGTACATGCATGAGCGACAACGGAGAACACGCGAAACGACCAAGGCAAAGGAAAAACACTTTTGTTTTTTCAGTAACGACAACTCGCAAAGGCGAGTCAACCGGTTTGTTGGATGATTTGATTTGATCGAAAAATGAAATGGAAGTAGAAGCACAGCGGACACACGAGCAAAATGGCAGCTTGTTTTTGTGACGCGGATTTCGACCAAACCTATCATCATCATTGTCACCACTCGGTACACACACACAGTGCACAGCACACTCTACTTTGGCTAGCCATTTACTTTGCAACTTTTCGGTGAAACCATCAGATTAAAGTGAATGTGAAGTTTGTTGGTGGAACCGGAAATCAACAAGATAACGAAATAATAATAACAAGTCAGTCAGTGTGTATAATGGACACAAAGACAAAATAACCAACTCTCCGAGAACTCTCTACATTTTAACCCTTTCATTTTACTTATATATAAGCCAAAATGAGATTGTCCGAGGAAAAGTTTCAATTTGCGATACAGAAGAACGACATGCATGCATGGATTTTAATATGATTTTCAATGAACATGAATACGCCCACTCATTTCATTCAATTCAACAGATTTCTATTTCAGATTACCAAATAATTTTTATTTTGTGTGGGTTGCTGCAGGGAAATGTAAAAAAAAAGAGTTGGTGGTTTAAGCAGGAAATCAAATCAAGTTATATGATCAGTTTGAGATTTATCAATTTGCTATCAGTTTTTCTAATATGGATTCTTGTTGATCTTTTTTTTGTCAGAATTTTTTTTTATCATGCATTCATTCCAGCTTATTTTTGGTTTTGGATTATCTCTTTGAGGTTTTTTTTGCTGACGATGACACGACAACGTGATGAAAAATATATGCCACGTCACATACACAGCAGAATACGAGATCAGACAAGCTTGTTCTTCTTCTCGCTGTGCTGACTGACAACACACGCAAATGACAAAAGATGATTATCGACTCCACGAATCTTCAGACTGAATCTCGCAGAGTGACACGACTTGGCATGGTAAGCACAAGTCAAGCCACTGAAGATCAAATCTTTTAAATCAAGTTTTGCATCTTTCATTGCCTATTTCGGTTTGAAACTGTGGCGTGTCGTGTACTCCATAATCCCCCGCCTTGCTGCTTAACTAACGTCGACCTAAAAACTGGAAAACTCCGCTTGCTTGACTCTGGGCTCGATTCATTGCATTTATTTTCTCCAAATACAAAATGCTTATTTCATCCACCTCCTCTCGCAAAGGATAAAGTAACAAGATTATTTGTGATTTTCTGCTGAAGATATAACAAGATGAGAGAAGAGAAACACACACTTTATGTATCTTAGCTCATCTGATCATCATCCAAACAACACGCGGAAGAAGAACATGAGCGTATCAAATCATCACAGACCAAATCCTGCTCTGACTCTGCTTCTCTCTCTCTCTTTTTGGATTTTATTGGATTTGAGCTCATTTGCTTTATCATCAGCATCAACTCAACTAAAAAGATACAAAGACAACGGCTGAGTGACTGCAAAAAGATATTGGGGGATCCACAGGATCCATCCTTCCATTCAACCAACAAATCCATCCTCGAGACTCACTCGACGGAAATTATTATTCATCTCCCAAAACTTTGGAAAGAGACCAGTCAGCCTCTCGCCTTGCCGCACACACGCAACCAGCATCGTCGTCTTCCCTCTCTTCTCATCCATCTCATCATCAGATCAGCACAACTCAACCAGTCACTCTCTCAATCATCCTCTCTCTTTCGTTTTCTTCTAATAATTTCCCTCTCTCTCTCTCTTTAGCAATCAAGAAGAAAACGTATCCATAAACCTTTGCCATTCGACTCCACTCACTCAAGTCCTCATACATACTTCTCATCTTCATCCTTCTCCCTGTTTACTTACTTTCTTAAATTTCATTCACTTTTTTGCCTGCCTGCCTTACCCATTCCATTTCCCAACGGAATATTACATGATCGTCAATGCTTTTTAGCAACTTCAATCATCATTTCCTACTCCATATTCACTAAAAAATTTAACTTTTTGTTCATCGTTTGATCCTTTCAATATTTCCTATCCCAGTATTCATCATTGACAAAGTTTTTTTCCCTCTCGTTCGCTCATGCAAAAGATGTTCAAGTAAAACCACAAAAATATATTTCATTTGAATGACTTTCACTTTCATCATCAACAGAACAAAAAAACTTTTTACTAAAAACTCGTCTAGTTTTCATTACAGAGAAAAAATGCCTTTAAGCCACAAAAAAGTCAGACGTCAAAAATGAAAAAAAGCTTTTTAAAGCCTTGCTCATGCGAAACTAACTTTCTTTATGCTTTTTATTATGATGTGGCCGCAAGTCAAGCGCATACATGTATATCATCACACATTGAAAAAATATGACAACTGTCAAGAGATACATAGTCCTTCATGACCTATTTCAATTTTCATTTTCATACAACTTGTCTTTGGCATCTATACATTGCTTGTCAGCAAAACGATGTACCCATTTTGTTAAAAAGTCAAAAAGGCCAACTACGTCAAATCAAGTCATGCGAGTGTGTATATACGTATGTCTCCCATGTATGTATGTATATTTATACGACGACCATGTGATAGTGATGGTGATCATCATCATTTCCTTAATTGACCTGGCTCCCTTTCTCTCTAATGACCTTGCTCATATTCCCACTCTGATGAAATGTGAAAGCACCCATTACTCTACCAGCGAACTAATGAAGAAAGCCAAGCATAGCAGGAGCCATTATTCTCCTCATCTAATATTCCATTCCAGTCTAGTCTCCACCAAAGCCTCTCGCTCATTTTCACAGTTTCCCCATTTTCCTCGTCACCATATATCCGGCGCACATCATCCACTTTGTATAAATTTATATCGATCATCTTTTCCCAAACGAGACAGGCAAGCAAAAAGGAAGTAATAAAGTTAAACTACTACTATACAGCAAACCACCATCACATCACCATACATTTCCATCATTATCTTTTTTTAGCAGCCAGTCCAGTCAGTCTAGTCCAAACAATCCTATTAGAACCCCGTACCCAAAAATAAAAGCATGTATAATGTATAGCTTATTATTTTTGGCTGGTATACATTTTTTTCTTTCTGATTAGTCTCTGCAGTCGCAGTCACAGACACTTTTAAACAGTAAACCTATAAACTAAACAGATTATTAGTATTATGTAAAATGCAATTGTGTTATTACACAAACCAAGCCAACTGCTGCTTCTCTGATGTTGCAGATGACTAAACAAAATGGAACGCGGCAGTTGTTGCCGATGAAAGAAAATGAATGCGTGGTGGTTGGTGTTGAGAGAGTGCGACAGGAAGAGTGAAAGTGCTAATTATCTTCTTTCACTTTCACTCTCATTTGCTCACTCGCTGCTCCCTTTTCTCTTCTGCTCTGTTTTCTGTGCTGTGTGCACGCGCCAAACAAATGCTTTAGAGAATATTTTCAAGCCCGCACCACTACCAGCATTGGAGTTAAAGTGGCCATTAACATTTTGTTAATTCATGTTGCATCCTGTCTATTACTTTTGCAGTGCACTTGGAAATGGAACCGAAAAAGAAGAAGAGTTGTTACAAGAAAAACGTGATGCCTGATACTGATGATAGCCTAAATGCGTAGTAGTAGCTACAACTTCACTTTTTACAAAAAGGAATTTTCCCAACAAAACCCACGAACCAACCACTTTTTCATCCATCCACTCTACCACATAGTTTGCTCCTGCTGCTATCAGATGAAACAAATGAATTTAGAGCACCAGTGAAAGGGTTAAATAAAATGTATAAAGAATCTATACATAATATACATACATCCACATTCTATTCTATCCATCTGTCTGTGCCTATCTATCTCTGTCTTTTTTGCTCTTGGCTATTTTCATTAGCATCCACAACATGGAAACCAGTTACTCTTCTTCTGTTCCACAATTCTCCATAACCAAACTCAAATGTAACGCAATTTTGCTCAGTGTCGGGCTTCACTCCGCTACTCAACTTCTATGGCTTTATTTGATATCATCTTTCAGTAGCAAAACTTTTCCATTTTTATACAGAAAAGTATATACTTATACAAGTATACATGTATATATAATTTTTTGATGTTATTATAAGTATTTCGATTCAACGCACATCCCTTTTTGATGGGCTTACTAAGAATATAGATGTAAATATCAGCGTTTCTGAATTTAAATGTATTACTTTAGAACGAGAAAGTAAGTAGATTGAAACTTGGTCGCAACCTAACCACCCACGCACACCACCAAATTTAATTTAGGAAAGAAAATCAAATTATATGCAAGTAGCAAGATTGTAATAGAAACGTCATAATTTATTCCTAAAAAGGGAAGAAAGCGAACATATATTTCAAAAATATAAAATTGATGATGATGATGACTTACAATTTTTTTTCGCAACAACGTCACACACGTAAATATATTAAGACATGTCAAAAGAACATCATGGCAATAACCGGATGTGTTTGTAGCTTACCTGTAAAGCACAGAAAAATATACAATTACATATCATATTAAAATAGACTCATAATTTCTAAGAATTAATTTATTAGCCAAGCAAAAAGCCTCAAAAGCATTTCCAAAACTTTTCAGTATCGTTTTCTCATCTTTTTCAAAACTATCGGAAAAAGAGTTTAAAACATTTAATCCTACCCCATCATCTAAACATGACCTATTTAAATGTTCAAAAGAAAGAGCACATCTCAAAATCAAAGGACATGAGAATCAACCTCATTTTAAAAATAAATCAGATAAGTACCTCCCACCCATTAAACCCTTTAGTTTTTTTACCCTTTTCCATTATTCTATTTTGTTTAAGCTACCCTAAAAAAACTCGCTCGTGTTATTTCATCATTCTATTTTTGATCTGTTTTCTTCCGCCTTATTTATTCCACACAAATAAAACCGTGGGAATTCACACTGACCTGCTCTTCTCTTTTCCAAATAACCATCCAACCATACAAACACCATCACTTTATACTCTCTCACTCGACTCTACTCACTCCAACTCTCCGCATAAAAGTAGATTACCAAAAGTAGAAAAAAAGAGTGAAATCCTATAAACTTCCTCCCACAACAACAAAGTAAAGCATACAGGAAAAAGTGAGCAAGAATAATAGACACTTTTTTTTCTCCCGTGGTACCCTTTTTTCCTTTTCTTGCCACTGCCAAACTTTGCACATATTGCCATTCTACCCGTAACAAAGTACACACTCTCATTTTTATTTGAAAACACACATACTGCCGTTGCTCAATGGATCAATAAATTTCGATCCATTGTCCAGCGGGAGCATAACGGCAGGGTATTCAACATATATTATTAAAATGTACATTATAATATGCCTCCACTGTACTTGTACTTTGTACTACTTACTGCCCAGACCTCTCTCTCTCTTTTTACTCTTCTCTCAGAAAAAAGTGAGTGAATTTTTTCGCCTTGTCAGCACAAAAAAATATATAATAAAATATATTTCGCCAGCGCTAGAAAAAAATAAATGGCATTTTTTCCTCGTATGGCATGACATGCATGTATGGCTACACCACATGTGCTTCTTTTTTTCTCTCTTTTTTAAGCACAAAAATCTCACTCTCTCTCTCAAGCTGGTTTATTGAAGCTCAAAAAGTAGGTTTCTTGAGAGAGAAAAAATAGAATGTACAGCCGCAGTAGCAGTTCCAAAGCTTCCGTTTCCTGCTGCCTTGAAACTTTTTTGGATTTTTTTGAAGAACAGCACCAAACTGAACTGCTCTGCTCACACTGCAATGAATCATCATTATTAATCTCTCTAACAGCCATATATAATAATGTATCTGGAGCATTAACTCTTTTTTTTCTCTTTCTCTTCCGATCCATCCACCACCATGGCTATGCAACGTGCATGGTACATTGCATAGCAAAAGCAAGCCACAAATTATCTGCTTCTCTCTCCGTCTCCATAGCCATTTTATTAACATGGTTATCCCATCCCATCCCATAAACTCTCTCATTTTACACCACTTTCACATCATCATTAACATAGTCATTTTCTCTCTCTCTCACTTACTTCTTGCACAACAACCTTCCTTCCTTCCTTCTTTTACCTCCTCAGCAGAAAAAACCAAAGAAAGATTTTAACGAGACTCATGATTACCACCACCAAGTCAGCAACTACCACCACCAATCCTATAGATTGCATACTTAACTTTCTCTCTCTTTCCTCTTTCTCTACAATTTTTCTACAGTTAACCCCAATTCTCCAAAAGACTCCTTTTTGCTTCTTACTCCTCTGCTCTGCTCCCATTATAATTCCACTTCCTGTAAGCCTTTTGCCGTGTGACTGCTGCTGCCTCTGCAAGCAGGCTGATAATTGAACGATATCATCACTCTTTACCAACCACCAGCAACCGAGTCAACGGAGCAAAGCAATATCCTTCTTCTTCCTTTTTTTCCCTACCTTACCTTCCTCCACTACCAAAAAAAGATCTTTCACATATTTTTTTCTCTTCTCCTTTTTTTCTCCACACTCACTTATGTACTTTTAGCGAAATTGCTCAAGAGAGAAAAAAGTGAAAGAGGAATAATAAAAATGTTCTCTCCCAAAAAAGGGTAATCATCAAAGCGACTTATGTAAGTTAACTTGCTCTGCTCTGCTCTCACACACACTCCATCTAAAACTCTCTCCATTATTATCATACAAAGTAGTAATACAGCACCATAAGCATTATCATGTTCACATGATCATTTTTTTCACTTCCTTCGATATATTTTTTATTATTATTCAACATTTTTTCCCCTTCTTTCTACCACCACCATTGTGTTTTTGGTCGATAAGTGAAAACTCTACAAAGCTATAGTAAGTGTGTGTGCTCTTCTCTTGTCGTCTCAATGAGAGAGAAAGCCAATTTTTTCTTTCTTCCCATTATTATTATTATGTTGCTCGCTCTGTGAGCACGGCTCCTCGGCCCAACAAAAAAATTCCAAGTCACCCGCCACCTTTTAAAAAGCTACTATGCCTATAATATCATACCGTTGCATTACAAAAAGCTTATAGCTTCTGGCTTTTAAAAAAAGTACAATAAAAAAGTAAAAGAATTTTTTGAAAGATATGAGACGAGGTATTTCGAGGTATGAGCTATTGTTATAAAACAGTGTATTTCATTTCCCATATACACACATACACTCACACGGCCATAAGTAAAAAAAGAAGAAAAAAATGGAAAAGGAACTTTCCACATAACATTGTTCTCTTTTTTGTAATCTTAAGTGTTCCACTCTTGTCTACCTTCACAGATAACAACTCACAAGAAGAATGGTACATTATACTGTACATGTACAGTGAAGTCACCATATAGGGCTCCGCTCCGTCAAACGATTTTGTTTAAAAAAAATATTTCATTTAAAGATCCCCATAAAAATTGTTTGCTCATTTGTGCTTAAGATAGTTTAATATTTAAATGCAATTGCATATTTCGAGGTTTCACTGTACCATGATAATAGGTTGCATAAATGTACTGAATATATCTATCCATCCATCTCCATGTCTGCTTACTTTCTCAAAACATGTAATGATAAATTATGCATTACGTTTTTTTACGTTTACGGAAATAAAAGGATCTGAGCAGGTAATGTGCACACACACACACGTGTGTGTGAAGTTCTTTTGTACATTCACAAAGTAGACTTTTTTAATGATCAAGAACTGTACTTTGTACGTAACAACAACGCAACGTAAGCTATTTTTTGGTAGATGATGGGATGAAATGATGCTTAAAAGCTGTGTTGGAAAGAAAAGAAAAAAGGTAGATCCCCATTTTTATTCCTTTCCTGACATTTCCGTCCGCGCGCACTGCCTCTACTGCATTCTTTTCTATTTTGTATCACATCTGCCTCTGCTGCATCATTTCACTTTCACTCTCTTGATGATTTGACTTATGTATATGTGTTGGTGGGGGAGGAGGTGGTCGGGTGCAAAGAAAAAAAATAAAGTACACAATCTACCAAAGAAAAAAGATTTTCCTTTTTTAGAATATGTAATGTGCCATGGTATAATAATAGCAGCCACACAACAACAGCTACTGGAGTACTTACAAGAAAAGTGGCAATATTACCATTAGTACCTTTGCACAAATAATACTTTCTTTAGAAAAAAAGGAGGAAGAAGAATAAAAAGAAAGAGAATTTTTTTGGCACTCTTTAAATTGGTCTGATCCATTTGCATTTCTCTTTTTTTCCATCTAAAAAATAAAAAACCTTCTCCATTTTTCTCACTCTATGCATATGTGTGCGTTTACTCCAAAAATAAAAAAGGAGGAAGAGAAACACACATTCTTTTTTCTTTCGTGTCCATTATTACCATTTCCACTTTTTTTGCTGCCATTACCCAAAAAAAATACTTGCTTAAGTACAGCATCGACAAAACTACAACTTTTCTTATAAAAACTTCTTGGATCCCTACTTCCAAAAAAAAATGTTCCGGCTAGTCTCATATAAGCTGTTGTTGCGATGCGGCTCTAAACTCCGCTCCGGTTTTTTGTATGTATGATTATTATGCATATTTTAAACTTTTTTTCTTTCTTCCGAATAAAATCTAATGTACAGTCACTTTACACATAATGTACATATGTACTTTTTCCTCTCCTTTTTTGGAACATCACCCAATTTACACTATTTTCTTGCCACTTATATTATGCATGCAACTTTTTTTCTTAAAAAAAACATTTTCCTTTTTTCTGTGTGTGTACTTCCTGGCTTTTTACAAATGAGCTCTACTCGTCTCTAACAACTTGAATACATGCATTTTATTTTGTAAAAAAAGAATATTCTTTTTTTATTCTGAATACATTCCTTACTATGAAACTCGTGTAAGCAAGGTGTAAGTAGAATACCTAATATGCAAGCAACAAAGATCCTCAAGCAACTCCCATTTTTTTCAGTTTTCATTCAAGTGGAATACCAAACCAGTACGAAACATCATGACGAAAGTTGCAGTTCTTTTTTTCCCTTATTACTCAACAAAGCGTGTGCAGACTATATCCAGAGATACGTTAGTTAACAATGTACGTATAAACTTTATGGGTATCAGCAAAGGAATAATATTATCTTCTCGTCTTGCTCATCTCATCTACAAAAATACTTGACGAAATTCTAAAAATTTAAACTCAACAACCAAGTCGTTTTCTCCAAAAAAATACAACAGAATTTATTTTTCTCTTACTCCAAAAACTAAAACACGCATAAAAAAACTCCTCGTCTTTTGTCTTTTATGTAACATCGTACCGTACCCGTGTGCATTTTTTATATTAAATGCATTTACATTACCTTTCTTTTTTCCACCACTCTGTTTTTTTCTTAGAAACATGCACATCTTGTAAAGCCATTTTTACGCCATCAGACCACGTCCCGAAAAAAGGGACTGGCTTCGTTGAGTAATCCATGCAAGTTGCATTAGATGGGCGGATGTGGATCGATCTTCTTCTCATTTTCTCTTTCAATGGCTATTTTTTTGGTAAGGTTTGCATGTTAGTAGCCTTGTAGACCATACCATATCATCAAAAGAACAGAACAGACCAAAGTGAAGTCAAGAGAAAAAAATATTCCCTTTTTGTTTAAGCACCGTCAACAAAAAAAAGTGTACATGTAACACCTCTTCTTCTTATCTCGCCTTTCCCTCGAGAAAGATGGAAGATATGACAAAACGACAAGCATACGTACATATTATGCATGTAGGTACACTCCGTATGCAAATAAAAACATTCTTAAAAAGAAATTGAAGAGCAAACGACACTACAGAGCTACATCACCAAAAGGATTTGAGTTGTCAGCAGTGAACATGAGGAGAAGAGAATTCAAGAAGCTTCAATATGACTCAAAAGACATTTGCATAGAAAAACGTTTAGTTTTGGAACATGTTACAAAAATACACTTACTCCTTCTTTCTCCTTTCTTTTTCAAACTCATCCAAGCTTGAATACAAACAACTCAAAAAAGAAATATTTCCAAGTTCAAAAACAAGAAAAGGGTAGAGCTTATGGCTATGGCTTGTGATGTTCGCTTCTGATTATTAAAATCTCACAGATACATATTCCATTTTAAATACACAAAAAAAGATGGATTTATTGAAAAAAAGAGAAATTGACAAGAGAAAAAAATCATCATATCATTTCGCCGTATAGAAGATCAACACGTCCATATATATATCAACACCTGCCTACATCCACCCACGCATAAACCAACTTACACAGTTCGAGAATATTATGAATTTTGAAAATGTTTGCTTGGCAATCCCACCTCCTTCACCACTACCTCGCCAACATCCTCTTTTATTATTGCTTTTCAGAGAGTCAACATTCCTATGCGTAAACCTGTCAGATTGTCAACAAAACAGCACAACTATCACTTTCTCTCTCTCTGGCTTAGTTATTATTATCGCCATTTTCCCTATCACCATCATCATAGCCAAAAAAAAGAAAGTATGACACTTATACTTTTCCCGCCATAAATACTCAATAATCTTATAAATATGTATAAGCATCTTTCCACCAACAGCAGCAGTTTTCCTTTTTCGCTGATATCAGCAAACACGCCAAAAGTAGAAAAGGCTGCTGCTGCTGTGCAGATGAAAGTGAAAGTTGGTGGGTGGAATTAACATATCGAACAAGCCAACATGAAAATACAACTATTATCTTTCTCGTTGTTGCTGTGTTGCAGTTTTTTGGAACGTATCCTTTTTCCCTCTTCCATGTCACCCGCCACCATATACAATACACCTTTTCTAGTATTTTGCAGAGCAGTAGTGGCACTGCTACAAGCACAAAAACTTGCTCTTATTTTTTTCCTTTGCGTCAGCAAAATATTCTTGTTGTAAATTTTACTTGTGTATATCTAATTGGTAATATCCAACTTTTCCTGCTTTTCTTTTGACTCGCTTACGTTCCTACTTTCTTTGCAAACTTAAGCGGAAAATTTGAAGGGGTCGTGCATGCGCTATGTTATCACAATGATAAGTTTAAGTGTGAGTGAGAAATCCCATTAAAAATTTCTGAGCGAAGGAACCTGAGAGTGTGAAGGACCCCTTACCTAAAAAGTACCACTCTTCTGAATAAAGTTAGACTTTCAGTCTAAATAACTCAAGTCAAAAGAGAAAGTCTTAAATTAAGCTAATTTTACTAGTACTCTGCCCTGCCCTGTTATCCAATTCAAAACTATATGAAAAAAATACAAACTTGTTAAAATATTTCTACAAGTAAAAAAAAATCGCTTCACTTTTTTTTATGAAAAATACATTCATATATAAAAGGTTAACATATATCTTTTATTACACTTGCACGAATATTTATAATCATAAAAAGCCATAAAAATCTCAAATTTCTTCGTCTTTTTTTAAAAAGAAATTATATGGCTGGCTGGTTTTAACCCTTTCATTTCACTCCGTCTCTACCTACATACTACCTAACCTAACCTACTATACATTTACAACAGTAGTCGTGTGGTGTGTGGTGACAAAAGGTAAATCAAATCTTCAAAAAATGGAGAAGAAAGAGAAAGGAAGGCGGTTCTCCTAAAAAGTTGCCAACATCAGCAAAAGTCCCCAACTTTGCTGCTTTTTTTTCTTGTTCACTTCACTTGACTCACTCTTCCCTTCCATCCATCCATCCATCCATCTATCTATTTACCACCAGTCCATTTTATTTTTTGGCAAATCACGCAGCAGCATAGCAGCAAGTCATTCATTCAGCAAAGCTGCATCACATCCCCAGAAAAAAGGGACAAAAGACGAGAAAATGTACTAAAAATTCCAAAAGCAAAGCCAAAACTAATTTCTGGAAGAAAAAAGCAAAGGAGCTCTCTCTCTCTCGCCGCTCACAGGTTTCTTTTTACCATGTAAAATGTTTGGAATGGAAGAACATCTTGTCCACACAAGTCCATATTGAAAAATGAAGTTCCCATTTTCTCTTGGCTACTTTCTCAGAAAAAAAGGAAACCTAATAAGAAAAGAGCTACTACCGCGACCGACCGACCGACCATTGGCATTTCCATACCTTTTTATTATAAATGTACTTTTCTTGGTGGTGAGACATGACTGCATTAACAAAAAAATATTGTGAGAACCCTTACATAAAACATACATATTATCATATATACTGTACATGTTTATAAGAAACACGTGTCCAGAATACTGTCTTGATTTGACTTGACTTTTTTCTTCTTCTTTTCTTGAAAGAGAAAATAAAATGAATGAGTGAAAATTTGGTTCTGTGGTGGATTGGATTGGATACGAAAACCAGATCATCAGTTGAAATAGAAAAAGGAAAAAAAATAGCGTATTTTTTGTTTCTTGTTTTTCAGAGAGAAAAATAGGACACCAAAAAAAGTAGAATCAGTTGATTGTCTTTTTGCGTCTTCATTTTTGCAGAGACAAGTCATTTCTATTCACTTAAGTAACAATGGCCATTTAGGGAATTCTAAGCACATGTATATGGATAAAATTGGATGAACAACAATCCTTAAAAAAATTCTGGAACGCTATTTTTCTTTCTGGCTTCTCTGTATTTATATTTGGGTGAGTGAGATTAAAAAATATCGCAACGCAATCGGCACGACTTGTGCGCAATGTATGTAATGTGCTATTTTTCTCTTTCGACATGCGTCCGCTGCCGCCCACTTGAGAAACATAAATGACATGAGACTCCCAATGCAACACAAGTTCTCTATTTTTTTGTTACTGGTATGTATACTGCTACTAGTGTAGTCAGTGGAAGGATTGAAACAAGCTAAGTGGAAGTTGCGTTTGTGAGATGAGATATTGGAGAGAGAAAAAATAGACAGGAGTTGGGCTGCAACTTGAGTTGTTTAAGAGAACAAAAAAATAAATCTGGATGGCTAGATAGATGGTTAGTGAGTGAGAGAGAGAATATGGAGAGTTGTTGAAACACTTGGATATATACTCGAGAGAGACAAGTTGACAGTGTAGAAAAAAGGCTCCATCAAAAAAATAAAATCCGTCAGACCGAACAACTCATTATTTTATTTTACAATGTAAAATCGTATCCAACCTAGTCCCACTCTTTGGTAAGTATTGCGACATTTTTTTCTGCTTCTGCAGCAGGTGAATCCTTACAATCAATCTAATGATCACAATAAATAGGACATGCTACAAGATATGTATATGCTGCTTATTTGGTAGGATTGGAAAAGCTCATTTTGTAGAAAGCCGCTAGCCTCCTTGTTCGCGTCATCAGGACAACCACTCACTCGACAAGACTCACTCACACTCCACATATTTGACAAGTGTTGGCTTCCACTAAACTAAAAAGATTTTGGCTGAAGAAAAAAATAAATACAAAATTTCTTTACAGTGCTTTGCTACTACTACTACACTGCTGCAGTAGTAGTTCAAGTCAAGTTATTTGAGTATTCTCCAACAAAAGTCCCCTTTTCTTCTTGTCTTGCTTTTCTACTTCTCTGTTTCGTGTAGTGTACTGGATCATTAAGCCAAATCATGGCTGCTGCGCCAACAGCATAGTACACACACACACACAATTCAACTCGACTAACTCAAGTGGTTTTTTTGCAGGAGACACACAATTCTCCTCTTTTCTTCATAATTATTCCAGTCACAAGTCTACAAATTTCTCCTTTACACTTCCTCCCTTTACCAACCCAACTCACTTTTTTCTCATTCTTCTTGCCTCTTCAGACCACTGGATTTATGCACTGCCTTAATACAATACAATATTACATTGCGTACTCTCCCTTCTTCCCCGCACTCCACAACATAATAAACGGTAACGGTAAAAATTCCTTTAGCACTTTTTAGCCATCTTATCATTATGCAGAACATCTCATAATCACCAGCCAAGCCAGCGTATAAAAATACCACCAGATTTACTTCAACAAATTTACATACTATATTTTTTAGCACGAGAGTCAGTAGTACAGTTACAGTCAAATCTACACATAGCCATTGCTTTACACTCAAAATATACAAGTATATATAATACCGTAAGACTTTCCTGTACATTTTTTTTGTTCGACCATTCCACGAAGAAAGTCATTAATCAACCATTAGTAAATACTACATAATTACAGATCTAATTAGTCGAGAGCAAATTTACTTGCTATTATGTCATCCGTGCAAAGCAAGCCAACATTTTTTTTCTAGCCTCCAGTCACCCAAACAACTCAACTCATTCCACATCCACAAGAGATTATTATTTCCTTTTTGCTCTCTCTCTCTCTCTTTCTTTCACTATTTTGCCAAAAGTCATGATGATGACCAAGTCAAGTGGAAGTCGTAGCAGGGATAAAATCGAGGATGTAAGCAGTTCCATTCGTTCCTTGGAACGTGCAAAGCCTTCAGCAGAAAGGCCAAGTTGACTTCTTAGGAAATAATTTTGGTTACATTAATTTCCTTTTCCATAATAATATACATAAATGCACATAACCAACCATGCAAAATACATACATTTTTTTGTGCATAACATGTCATCATCATAATCATTTATTTTACATTCACTATTCGCCTTTGGCTTATATTCTTCTGCTTCATTTACTAAGCTCTCTTTCTCATCAGCAGAGCCATTTCCTCCGAACGAAACGCCTTTTCCTTCAATTCCTTTTTCCTCAATTGAACGATGACTAGACTCAACTGAATTGAAGACGAAGAAGGATTATGCAAGGCGCTGCTTATTTTCTCACTTGACATTTAACAATCTTATCTCTCCTCCGCCACTCAACTCCATCCACCTCAAGTCGACACGTCCTCACGTCACTAATGGAGTCCTGCTCCTCTCGCTCAATCCCTATTTCCTCCTTTCACCCAACAAAAGCTCTAATTTATTCATTTATTACCTCATCTAAACATATACGTATTATTATTATCATAACTACATACTTACATATACAAACTCCATAATAGTTACTATACTCTTTTTGAGAACACAGACTCAAGTACGTTACGTACATTCATAATATCTCTCCCTTTTCATCTCTCCATTCTTATATTTTCCTTTCATTTTTTCCACCAATATTTTCATATCTCCACACTCATAAAGAAAACAAGAGAAAAAAAGAAGACAGTATAATAAACGATAGCACATACACACAGAAATAAATTGTGAATGGGCTCCACTACACCACCGGAACAAGCTTGTTAACTATCGCTGTCAACATCATCACAAAACCAACTAGCTTTGCAATATATTGTTCCTATTTCTTTCTCTTCTTCCGACATTCTAAATTGCCATAAACAGCACAGCACAAAAGTACATCTTTTTTATCTAGAAAAAATAAAAATGGACTGAGACGTGTGCACTGTGTAGTTTCCAACATGTGAGCATTTCAACATCAGATACGATACGATAGAGAGAAGGAAAAAAAGTGTCGTCTTTCTTTCTCTGAATATTGGGCATTGGGGAAAATTGTCCATGAAGGGCCATACCAAATGGGCGTTCAGGGACTCAGTTTTACTACCTACAACACAACTCTGCTACTATGACTATGACACCGACACCACACGCTTCTAAGTTTGTACGTATATACTTACTATAGCTTGTAGCTAAGGGAACAAAAAAAATTGACCGTGGCTTACATTTCAGTCAAGTAAGTAAGCAAAGTGAGTGAAGGAATGAAATGATGACGATAATATAGAAAAATATAATGATAATATATAAAAGTATATAAACAACACTACTAGTTATATATATTTAATATATTTAGTTTAGTTGGGTTGGTCGGTGGTGGTGATGGTGTTGGGTACATTGGCATTTCCCACTTGGCTTTGTGTGTGCATTCATTGAAGCCGCTCCCTTTTATGCTATCCGACAAAGCATATACCCATATATACGAGAGAGAAACCACATACTTTACTTGAAAATAAGAGCTCATCTTCTTCTTCCTCTTTTTTTGTAATAGGTTTGTTGAGAATAGAGAGAGAGCGAGAAGAGAACGTGGCAGGAGTTGGAGCCAAGATAAATGTAAAGTTTGTTAGGAGAGCCATGTATTATTGTTACCCGAGAAAGTCAAGTTGAGTTGTGGTTAAACGGCTTGTCTGTCTCTCTTTCCACCGCCAAAATTAATGTTTCCCCAGAAAACTGAGAGAGAAACAGAAACGCACTCATGATGGCAATATCCTGCTCTTCCAATACATTTACCTTTATCTCCCATACTATATGTACTTTAGCTTTTGCTCCTAATAATGAATGATAATCAACGGAATAATAATTCCAGAAATTCCAATTCATTTGAGGAAAATAACGCTTTGTTTTCCCGTGTATCCTCTTGATTTACACACACTATCCTGGGCAACATTCTAATTCATTACATTGCATTCACATATACATTACCTAACCTACACAGGTCTATCAGAGAATCGGATTGGAGGGTATTTTGGAGGAAGTAGCGACCCTTTTGTTTTACACGACTTGAATTTTAAGTCTGCTTTTTGGTGAGTCTAATTTAAGTCGCTTATTTGTTTTCATTTTTCAGTTCGATTCTCTATACTTGATCCCTTTGTATTCCTTACCGACGAAATGACGAAGTTTATATATGCAACAAAAATAAGCACATGAAACGAAACATAATTATTATACCTCCACGTCGAACTCTGCGTAGATCAAAGCTCACACAGGAAACATTTTCCTTTGATCCAGTCCAAAGTACCCGCTAGTAGTAGTAATAACTATTATAATACATTGTAATTAGCCTCTCTGAAATACCTGTGATTATTACCTGAGATTGTACTCTCATTCAGTCAGGCAAGCCATTAAATTCCCTTTTCTAATTTCTCAACTCAAAAACACATATGCATTTAAAATAAGTAAACTTTTTGAAGATCAAGAGAGAGAGAACTGCTTTGTAGAATAGAAGCATAGAAGGCAAACTAATAAAAAAGAACAGGTGTGTATTTTACTTGTGTGTACAGTTTACTTTAAAAAATTATCCCCGATTACTTAACCCTTTCATTTCCTTTTGTTTTTATGTACGGCAGGTATGTTGTTGGCCCACTAGTCCATTACTTAATCTTTCCATCTGCATAAATACCTGGCCCTCACCCTCCCTCTCTTATTGCCCTTGTCCGCGATACAATCTCTTTTGACTTGACTTCTCTCCAAAAAGGAAAATGAACATTGCGTGTTTGCATTTGATCAAAATGCCTCTCTTTTTGTTTATCAATGATTAAAATCATTCACGCCATCGAACAAGGTGGAGGTATAAACAACAAAAGTGATATATACACAAAATGCACACACAAACATAAACCATAAACCAAAACAATAACTCATGCAGGCAGTCAAAGTAAGAGGGTTAGTTACGAGACGAACACATACATGTGTATATGTACTAGACACGCTGTCAGCATTTGAACAGGTAAAATGTTTTACGTGAGTGCCGTCGTGTGCCTGAGGGAGAGTGAAAAAACCAAGTCTTGTCTGCATTCTGCATCGAATCTACATACAACATACCTTGCTTACTAATCAGTTACACTATCAATATACATTCATACGTTATATGAGTCCATTAGCCTTCTCGTATGCCCAGGGTCACACCGAAAATATATGTACCTATGTAACTACTACACCTATATCACATATCAAGAAACTCGCAACAACAGTCAACCTGTCTCAATCTCACCCTCACCACCACAAATTCCAAAGCAAAAGACAAAGTATTTACACAGTTTACACACTTTGTTTTTAATGTAAAGCTGTTCTCTACAATGTACAAATACATTATGAATACTTTTCCAAGAATACAAGCATTAGTCATTCTACTAGTTATTTTATTATTCTCATTTTGCACAAGCATAAGTGCTAAAACATATTTTTTATGCCTTTCTTAATAACCTATCAACTTTCTCCATGATATATTGGCTGGACTGTTATTACAATTGCTTGTCTGTGTACAGGAAGAACTCATAATGAAAAACAAGTTGGTTTTCTTTCTCCCTCCTTCCATCTCATTTATTCTCACAAGGAAATCAAGACTGTAGCGAAAGGAATAACAGGAACATTAAATGCTTTGCAGCAACAAAACTGCTAAGAGAGCTGAGTAGTGAAATGACTTTGATATATGGACGAATCATGATAATCAATAATAATACTAACGGCAAAAGCTTTTCCTACAAACGGCACACATGAAGACGAACAAAAAATAAACAAAGGTGTTGTAAGAAGGGTCGTGTCGGTCCGTATACAGAAGGGAAAAATAAAGAAGGGGGACGGTGCAGAGGGAAATATCATCAGCGACAGTATTTTTCCCCGATGAAACCAGAAAGAAAGCGCAAAGACTACAGAGAAACCCAAGCTCCCTAACAGAATTTATCTAACTTTTTTTTCCTTTACCGACAAACAAAGCAAAATCACACAAAAAAGAAAGATTTTTGTTCATTTTTGTCCTAAGACTAATAATCATAATAACAAAAGCAACATAACAATAATGGCTTTTTGTTTGGATTGGATCAGAGAATATCAGGTAGCATCACAGTTTTTTCTTCCCTTCTCAGAAAACGACATACGCATAAACATATAACTTCGATTGAATGTAAAGCTCTGTTTGCTGACGACATGACAGTTAGTCCGTGAACTTTTACAAGCAGCCAATTCCATTCCATCACACAAGCTTTACATATAACCAAGCAAGGAGAAGAGAAAGGTGATACGCATAATATTATTACTGAGGTGCCACTAATTCTGCTACTACCACAGCATGTGTAACAACAACTAAAAGAACCTTGAACATTCACCGACAAAAAACTCCAACCCAACAACACCAAATTCCTCACTCAACTTGACTCCAACCAAATATCATCAGCATGCAAAGCGTAATAAAAGTCGTTGCATGTATTTTCTCTTTTTTTCTGGTGGTATTACTACACTAGCCCCCGAATCACTTTGTATTAAATTTTCTCCAACAGTGTGTCTCCATGTTGGGCGTTTCACACAGCACCACCATTTGTGCATGTGCAACAAAGTAATTCGTTTATACTCCCTTGGAATGCAATGCATACACGCTTCCAACAGAATAATAATATGTACAAAGTAGAATATGTATGCCTTACAGCAGCACAAAAAATTCCCTATTTTCTCCGTATTTTCCATTTCATCCATTTTCGTGTTCGACACATGGCATTGTTGCGTGTGAAATGCTTTTTATCAACAAA
Source organism: Entomobrya nivalis (assembly GCA_034695485.1). Classification (NCBI taxonomy): domain Eukaryota; kingdom Metazoa; phylum Arthropoda; class Collembola; order Entomobryomorpha; family Entomobryidae; genus Entomobrya; species Entomobrya nivalis. The sequence goes on along the minus strand of JAQFZH010000096.1, from coordinate 10,073 downwards.
AAAGAGACCGACACTCTTTCAAGAAAAAAATATATATTTGAACATGTACCTAAATATAGTACAGTACAGATATGGTATTTTTTCAAAAAAGGAAAACATTTCTGTGAAAAAAGTCAAGTCAAATCGATGCAATGCAGTGGAAAAGCTGCATATTATTATTATCTGTCTGTCTGTCTATCTATCAATATTTTGTACAGATCTTCTCTCTTTCTTCTCCGCCAACAACAACACATCTATTCTATGAATGTATGTATGTTATTTGTTGTAGTGTGGAGAAAGCATAGGCATTACTATTATTTGTTGTTTGTGAGAGTGTATTGAGTGGATAGAAATACTAATGGCATGACAACGACACTCGCTTCTTATTTTTTTCTTCTTGTTCGCTGATATATATGTCTTGTTGCTGTGCTGGTGCTGCTGGGGAATCGAGAGAGAAAGGGTTATGTGTTATGCCATGTTTGTGTAGCTTACTTGCTTTACAAAAGAAAAGAGCTATTGCGGTAATGACATGGCACACACACACACACAAACGAGTAGTCCATTAATTGATGATGATGAAAACCGATAGGAAGGCAACTCTATCCATTAACTCTGCTCCGCTCCGGTCTGTCTGCTGACACCCAACAAGCAAGTAACCCATGTTACATGTACAGCACCGGAATATTTCAATATTTCATGCCATACTACACTACTCATGAGAAATGGAGAAGGACAGCGAAAAAAACGAAAACAACATAACATAATCATCATTATCGCCATCACCACCACCACCACCGACCAAACTCAATTTAATAAGCTTGTTTGTAGCCTTTCAACCCTTTCGCCTACGTTTTTGTGCAAAAAAAAGTAGTAGACATACTAATGTGAGAATAACACACAAAACTCAGGAAAGGAAAATAGTGATGATGTGATCAAAGTGATCATAATAATCATGAATCATGAAATGGAACCGTGATCATCATCACTTTTATCAGCAAAAGCAAGGCGAGAGATGAAAGGAAAACATTATAATTATTGATTTTGATACATGGGTTATGTAGGCATTGACTATTTTTTTCAAGACAAGAAAGATGATGACATTCATGTCGCAATTTTCTTAATATTTTTGTCGTCATCATCTGCTTTTGGTTGTGTTGTAACTTGGGGAATGCGCTTTCACTGAAAATATCAATTTGCTAAAGTAGACCTTATTTTCGGATGGACAAATGAACTATTTTCTGTAGTGTTTCGCAATTTTCAAGATGGCACATATTTTGTTGAGTGTGTAAGCACTACTAATAATTGTATATTTGAGACAAATTATTATTCTTGTACAAATTACATTACTCGGAAGAGAGTGGTTCCACCTTCTTCTTCCCGAGTGGTACTCATTCAAAATAGGCGACTATTATAGTAGTATCCGTGCAAGTGGGTGGATCTCACCGCTACCATACCATCACCCTAGCTGTTTTGTAGGTACCGGGAAAATGCTAATTGCTTCTTTGCAAAACTTGTTCTTCTTTAACAGTTAGTACAAGCCACTACACTAAAGTAGTACAGTAATAGTAATATAGCATGAAAAAGAGGAGTAGTGGTCCCACAGGACTCTTGTCCTACTACTTTAATCGCATCGTAACACAAAAAGGTTTTCAACTTTCAACCATTTCGTCTTGACTTTGCAATTTAAGTTTTTAGAGGAGTGTAAAGCCCAAAAACAAGGACTTGAGCACGACACTCTACATCCACTTTTCTCCATTTCAAAAAAAAATATATGCATAATAATATGTACATTTTCCATCCAAATATATTCATGCATGTGTGCATACATTTAAGATCCTTTAAAACTGTTACACAGTCCATTTAATTATACAAAATGCAATTCAAAGGGAAAAAGAGAACGTCTGCTCTCCACGTCACTCCTTACGATACGCTTTTTGTTCAAAAATTTAATGGCGAAAGCTTTTCATGTCGTACTTACAAGGTACATGCATGTTCTGCTTCAAAAATGTATGTACTATGTGTACACACACTTCCTGCGAAATAAATTTTTACTGAGAGGGAGAAGCGTAGAGATAAGAAAAATGAATTCCTCCAAGAAAATATAAAGACGTGAGCAGATGTACATTTATACTTTAGCCTTATTTTTTTGCTTTCTCTCTTTTCTCTGATTCTCTCTAACAAACATAATTTTTGTGTTTGTGTTCAGTTGAGTTGAGTTTGAGTCAGAGGAAGCCAAGAGCAAAAGCAGCTTATGGCTCACAAGCTTTACTTTTACAAGGTAACATGATTTGTGTCCTTTTTTTTCTCTGACTTGACTCCAGTGACTCGTGTCGTGTGTGCTACTGCTCTACGTCACATACATTTCTTTTCTCTTCTTTCTCTCTCTCTCTCTCTGCCCATTGCAATCCGCTTGTTCACATTACAAAATTTTACAGAGGTGGATTGGATTGCACGGAGTAATGTGAATTGTGAAACAAAACGGCTTTTGCATAATTCACAGATTTCTCGCTCACAATTCGGATTTTGAGGCAGAGAGAGAGAGAGAGCCGAGTGAAGCAAGCTGCAAGAAGAGGAAGCAATCAATCTTCATAAATCACGGGATGGGGACTAAAGCAGTGAAATGTGTGTGCGACTTGACTTGACTTTCTCTCTCTCTCTCCCACTTTCTCTAATAACAAGATTCACTGCTGCTGCTACTACTACTATTCTAATGCATTTATGTAAGTAAGCTTATGAGAGATCCCCTTTTCCTATCCAACATCCATCCTTTTAACTCTACTTTGCTTACATTCAAATAGAAAAGAGTGCTAGTACGTGAACTCCATAATATCTTGTATGTATTTCCATCCAATCTTTGCTGATCTGCTCCGATATTATGCATTACACTTAAATATTGCATGTTTTTCTATGTTTCTCTCATTAAAATATGTATACCAACAACTTTTCCTTCTTCCCAACTTTATCTGCTGCTACTGCTGTCGCTTGACTAAATAAGCTCATGACTCATGACTCAAATCCCTACAAAAAAACACAATGCTTACACGTTACACCGCTTTTACTTGTCACACCACCGACGAACCGAAAATCTCAAAAAGTTCACTTGCGCTCTCTCCTAAATAAACACATTAGTCATTAGTTAATGGATGCGCGTGTGGGTGAGTGGGTGTTAGTCAAAATGTAAAACCGACGCACTGATATCATCATCAACATGATTGCATCTTCAGCAAAAAAAAATCAGCATTCCGACATTTGTATTGTAGTACGTTAAAGCATAACACTAAAAAATCCATCATTTTTTCCAAACATTTTTATACATTACTTTATTTTTTAATCTCGAACTACCACCCGTTTCTGCAATGGCTATAAAACCATTTGAATTTCTTTTTTTTGCATCATCAGTCACAAAATTATGGCTGTCTGTTTGCGATGTTTTCCTCTTCAATCATCCCGAATTCTAAAAACTCCTGTTTTTTTTCAACAGTCATAATAACAAGCAGACTGACAATAAAATAATAACGATGATCATTTCTGATGTTTTCACTAAACTTTTTTATTTTATTTTACAAAGGACAGGTGTACCCTAACAACCCAACTGTTTCTCAAAAAAAAACAAGATGACGATTTAATCGATGCACCGCTGCAAATTACACCCAACCCACCCAAGAAATCTCTGCTAAAATTATATCGTCATCTGTCTTCCAGAAAACAAGTAAGCATTCCCATTCCCAAAAAACAAGGCATCAACACAAAAAAGTAAAAAGAAGAAAGTCTTATTTTGATGTTGAAGATAATGTCCCACCTGCTGTCTTTCTCACAAAAAAAGTTGAAAGAGAAAATAGTGCTGTGTTATGTTCTTCGGTGCTCACATGCTCAACTGCTCCCACACACAGAGATTTACACTCACAACACACATGACATGATAAGAACAGATTAAAGAAAAAAATGATGATGGCAGTAGCGTAGCAGCAGTATAGACATTGCAGCATTTCCCTTCACTTCCTTGAAAGATGATATGAGTGGAAGAAGGAGACACGAGGTTGAGCAGACCCGACCATCCCGAAGAAAAATTAAATCCTAATTAGTAGTGAAAGTGAAGAGCGCTACTTCTCTTCGTCAAAAACAGGCAGACTTTCTCCCCAAGACCCGCATCTGCCTCGGAACATAACAACAGCCTACATTACACATCCCATCCATCCATCTTTTCGCCCAACCAGCTACAAAGACACTAACTATACTCCTCTAAAAACGCTTCACAGAGCATCTCTCTATCCCTTAAACTCACAAAAAGCCAGTTATACAAAAAACGGTTATAAGAGCGATCATAGTAATGATAGAATCTCGCAATTTTACTTCTTTGGTCATCTATCTATCTGTCTATCTATTAGGTTTCTTTGTGTCGTGCTGATTGATATTCATCATGCGGGACATGCATATCGTCGAATATACAGATTACTACACTACATATGTACATTCCTTCTTAACAATGCCATTATAAACAATGATCGTTCACAGCAAGCAAATAAATCAGCCAACCATCATCATTCCTTTACTTCCACCCGTTATTTAAAACATCAAAGTTTAAGCCCACAGGCTTTCTTCTTCTCCATTCCTCTCTGAGAAAATTTCCAACAGAGAGCCACTCAACTCATCGTCATCATCATCATGATCATCTTTAGTCCAGTAACTGCAAGGACTCTGTTTCAAGACTCTCTCTATTTCTCTGATCTTCTTCTTCTCATGCATTTCTCCACATATGTTGATGAGTCTCCTTTCCTCCTCAAAAACATTATCATCGTTATCATCATAATTCCCTGGAAATGAGCAAAAGCTTTTATTTGTGCAAATGCATGCATGGGTGGTGGTGGGAGGTAGAAAGTGCGGAGTACAGTGTGTGTTCTCTGGACTGAAGTGCTGCTGGCTTTATGCGTTAAGACTGCAGATGAGAAGAAGAGAGGAAAAGAGTGAAAATTTAGTTGGAAAGTAAATACCACTCCATCCATCCAACTCCACTACTACCAACATCACCAGCATTACAACCAGCAAGCAGACACACAAAGAAATAGAAATCCAAGAGGAATTTTCAGTGAAACCAAGTGTTTTGGAATAAGAAGCTTTTGCAAAAGAAGAAATCCTTGGCCTATTATTATTCACTTGAAACCCAAAGAAAGAAAGCCAAGAGAGAAATAAATAAGCTTTCTCCCATTTCTCCATTCCCACTCCCTCTCTCTCTACCAAACAGGCAGTCAGTCAGTCAAACAAAATCGGTACAATTGTCTTCTCTTAAATTCCTTTCACTTTTCCACCAGCAACATATCTCATCTCAACACTAATATACATACATACATCCCTCTACATAATAACTCTCATATTCTCAACTTTTCCATGTCAATAAAATCATCTCAAGAAATTATTATTTTCTTATTTTTTTGCTTCATCCACTCCACTTTGAGCGCATTTCACAATCATCATTCTAATAATAATATATTATGCAAAACAGACAAAACTGTTCAAACTTACTAGGAAATAGAACAAGGTACTTATTTTACTTTAATATTTATCTGCCTACCTAAATACATTCCAGAGCCAAGAACAGTCAAGTCTGTGGGATATATACCCACTCAAGACTCAAGGTTTTCTTCGCCCTACAGCCATACACAATCCTGATAACATCTCCTCGCCAAAGAGCATCATCATCATCGTCATCATCATCTCAGCGGAACTTTTAATACTAGCAGAGAAGCATCCAGCCAAGCCATTTTACCAACCTACTACTATCATCATTCTGTCTGTCTGACCTTTTCTCCAAAATTTTATTTTACTTTCCTTTCCACCAAACCAACTTTTCCCCACTTGCACATGTACATAGGTAGCTAGCTACCTCACAAAAAAAGTATTCCACATCGAACATCATCGCATCCTCTCATGTTCTCATAAGGCAAACTAAACCAAACCTCCTCAACACACAAACACAACTTTTTTTTATATATTTTCCCACTTATCCTACTTTCTCTACTTGACTTCCATCAGCACACCACCACCACCACCATAGCACCACATGTGATGATATTCCCAATACTTTAATCTCAAAGAAATATACAGACACACACAAAATACATCCTCACACCACAAGCTATTCTTTACAAGAAAAAAAAACTCAATCTAAAATCGATGATAGTTCAACTTGTCTATCTCCCTATTCCACTTTCCACTCAAAAGCCAAAAGTCACACACACAAAAATAAAACTCTCAAGTGCTACAGCTACACTACAGCTGCCATGTGCTATGCTCTTTCCTATATAAGTATTCTCACAAGACAGAAAGTAGTGTGCTATATAAGACGGCTCGTCGTCTTTATTTCTTTTATTCCCTGTTTTCTGGTATAAAGAAATGAAAAGATGATCACAAGTAAAAGGCCTCGGGAAAAGTAGCAGAGAGAGAGATGACGAAAGAGATTCAGTTCAACTTTTAGCAGAAGCAGCAGAAGAAATGATTATTATTTTTTTATAGTAAAGAAAAAAGGAGACGAGCTGCAGAGGAGGAGGAGACATAACAAGTCCCAAGCTCAACATCATTCCATCCTCAAGTCTCAGAACATGATCTCTTTTTTTGTTCGTGGGAACTTAAAAAACTAAATTCTCTTTTGATATCTTTTCTACACCTCAAACACCAGCCACGTTATCAGAATTTTTTTCGAAAGGACATTTTCTCAATAAAAACTTAATATCTTTATACGGAAAATCGTCATTACGACTTTTTTTAAATTTGATATTTTATACTCATATTTGTAAAATACATAAGACTTAAAAAACCAATATGTGGACCAGATACCGTTATGATATCTCATCTGATTCATTTGAGAATTTTCTTGTGGGAATCCTGCTGAAAACGAAACCCTCAAAAAAAATTATCTTGAAAATACTCCCACTTTTCGTTTGTGTGTGAGTGCGTGTGTGAATCAGACGACAAGTACAAGATCAGTCTCGTTTTCTCTCTTGAATTCCTGCGGACTATTTTTCTTACATTTTTTATTCGAATCTGATCTCATTTTATCTTTGGTCCACCACCACACACTGGACCACACGAACATTTCCCCAATACACCCACCCAACCACTATACATTTCTCGTGTGAAACTTTATCCGAATCTCTATCCATCCCACCAACAAACAAAACTCACCTTACTTTTTTTCTTTCCAAACTAAAAATCTGAAATTCCATCAGACTAAAAAAGTGAGTAACCAGCAAAAGTGGCGCAGTGAAACATTCAATCTACCGCATCTAGCATTCTAGCTTGTAAAAAGCAGAGCAACAGCAGATGTCTACACAATTTATTTATCCAAAAAAAAACAGCAAGAGCAAAAAATAGAATAGAGAATAGCTTCATTTTAGTTTTTTTAGCGCGGCCGCTGCTGCTGCCGTAAATCAAAATTATGCTGGCCGCATTAATTAATGAGCAGTCATTTTAATCCATTCCAGAGACTCCAGCAGCTCACATTCAGAAAAAGGAGACCAGCGGAATAATATTTTGCTTCAGCCAAACTCAAACAACAATTTCCCATTTTTTTCTGCATAATAATTGTAATCCAACAAACAGCAAGACAAAATGATTTAAATAAATATGCTATGCAGAACTCAGAACTGAGCTATGTTCACCAACCAGATGTGTTCTCAAAATATTTATTTCTGCAAAAAAAGAAACAAATAAAATGTGTTGGCATTTGGTACACTACTGCTGTTATGTTATGCTAATGCCAAGTATTTTGTATGGTAATCGTTCTAGCAAATCGCTGTGGTCCATGTGGTCAAGGCATACCACCGCTATTGCTACTGTATACCTCACCACTATCGGCAATGCCGAAACCCATACACCCATTTTATTTATTTATTCCTCAATTCAAACGTTACTCAAAAGAATATTTAACTCTTCCTCGGATTCATTCTAAAATAAAAAGCTCAACTCAACAGACCTCTTAAAAACATATACAAAAAATGACACTCTTTTAATTTTTTTCCTAATTCCCTTTTTTTCTATTCTTCTCATCATCATCAAATCTACCAAAAAAAATTGTTGTAATTTACACACTCAAACATTTCATTGTAAAAGTTATTTAAGCACAAGAACATATATTCATCCAACCCAACAAGCCCACTAGGGAAATGACTGAGTGTGAATGCCAAACTGAAGAACCCCAGCCTGCCTCGCCTGCCTCAAAAATGAAACAAAAAAAAAGGAAAATGAGTAGAAAAACATTTTTTCTCTCCCTTAACTTTTTGAATGAATGAGCAAGAGAACAGGAGTAAAAGCCACAATTTATTATTTTTTTGGTTGTGTGTATCTGTCTGTTTGACTGAATGTGAGCTTATATACCCTTGCCTTGCTCCCCCTTTCCCCCCACTGCATCAACAACATAACACACCAGAGCAGCATCATTTCCCCAATCTATCTTATCCCAAAAGACTAACAACATGAGGAACACTGAAACAAAAAAATAAAAGGCCACCGCCATTCCACCACCACCAAGCACCAAGCTAAAAGTTAAATCAACCCACCACGCTTTACTTTCTCCATTCCAATTATAACAAACGTACAAGAAAAAAAATGAGCATTTTTTTCCACCACCCTTCTTGATGAACAAGGAAAATATAAAAAATAAAGTGATAGTCTTACAAAAGTATTAGTATGGAAGGGTCCAGGTCTTTCATTTCATTCATACTACTAATAAATGCATATGCATTATATAATATACCACCACCACTACCAAAAGTAAAAAAAAATAACAGCCATTATTTTTATGTATAAACTACACCATAACAAGTTAAGTTTTGTTCATTGAACAAACAAAAAAAAACATAAAAGATCGGCCTTCTTATTATTTTTATTATTTCCGTTTTACTTTTTTTATCTGTACAATATTTTTTTTCTTGTAAAGAAAAAGAAATAAGTATAAAGAATGTTCGTAACGAAAAAAAAGTAACAAAAAAATGTTTCATTTTCATCATTTTCCCTCCTCCTCAAGAAAAAAACTGTGCACAGTGCACAGAGATATCTCATCTTGATGATAAATGTAAAAAGACCAGAGCAACACAGTAGAACATTATTAGTTTGTACAACTATTTTGGTAGTGGTGGAAGATGGAAGATCCTCCAAATGTACAAATTTTTCTCATTTCTTTTTTTCCTAAAAAAATCTACAAAATCTCGTTTTTTTTCTTCTTCTCTTCTTCGCAAGACGAACAAACAGAAAGAATGTGTATTTCGCCGACTATTTTCATTTTGCTTTCTTTACTTCGGACGGTTTTCTTAGGAAGTCTTCCGTTTTTTTCTCTCAAGACAGAAAAAAAATCAACTGTTGTTTTTTCTTGCTAATAAGAACAAAAAAAATACATGAATAACCATGAGCATGAACCACTGACGTATGCGCGATATGCGGTGTTTGGTATGTTGTGATGCTTGGAACAGAAACGAGATATGTGGCGACATACGGAGAAAGATTTTTTTTAGAAAACTTTTTTTTATGTAACTCTGCGTCGCGGTGCATATTTTTTGTTTGTTTTGCATCTTTTATATATTTCCTAGTCTTCTGGGAAAAGGGAGAGTTGTGATAACAAAAAAGAAGATGAACGTAAAACTCTGTTTTCCCCAAGCTCCTTGTTTAAAAATGAATGCAAAAAAAATTATAAAAAAGTGCATAATTTTGGATTTGGTTTGATTTTTGTGTGTCTTTCCGCGTGTGTACCTCTTCTGTTCATCCTCTGTCCTCATTGTGGAAACCAATACAGAGAAAAGCCAAGATTGCGTAAATTAATTGTACTTTCCTGAGTGCTTTTTCGGGGAAGTCACATTTGCACTTGAAAAGGAATTTAGGCTTCTAGGTATACATTTTTAAGGGAAATAGATAGGTAGGTATAATTTAAGCCAAGTCAAGCTTGCGTAATGCTACCTTCCACGTGTGTGCGGTTGAGCACATACCAAAAAGCTAAGATACGATACGACATGTGAAAAGGGAATTAAAAGTTTTCCGCAAAAAAAAGTTTATTTCTTCCGCAGAAAAGCTGGATGGAAGCAGCTTAGGGGCTATTCATATAAAATGGGTCA
>JAQFZH010000095.1:0-53090 GCA_034695485.1 Entomobrya nivalis | reverse complement strand
TGCAGTACTATAACTTCACTCTAACGATGTTAATTATTGTGAATTCTTGAGCAGTGCACTTTTATAACTTATTATTATCAATGATCTTCATTGTTGTTGTTAACCTAACGTGTAGTCTATGTAAACGTAGCTAGATGTAAATCAATACCTAATTTTTAAAATATTTCAAAACTGCATTCAATGGTAGTATATAAACACACCGGGGTTCCCTGTCGCATTAATTGTTTCTGTATTTTACTGTATAAAATTTGGTAGTTTTTAAGAATCATAATTGAAATTCAACAAACTTGCTAATTTGTTTTTCTGTGTTTTTTGCTATATTCTACAATTTGCAGTTAGTGAAGGAACAATTTTTTAATACTGAGAAAATGTTTAGATTTAAGTCATTGTTATTAGGTATTTATATACTACCACGAAATTTAATGAATATTATGTAAACTTGAAGATGATAATATTGTATTAATAGAAATCGTACGTATGAAACAAGGAGCCCTTATTAGAAATATTGAAAGCATTTCTGTATATGTATTTGTAATTAAAACAAAATAAAATCAAAACATAATGTTTTCAGAAATATGAAAAAAAAAATCATCTAATTCTTTGCAAAAAAAGTGTTTTTATTTTTTTACCAAAAACAACATAACATAGCATACTGAATGTATCATTAAACTTTTACTCAACCATGGTGCACAACTCGCAAAAATTGAAGATTATGCGAGGGGTGATGCAAAGCATCACCCTGAAGCATAATCTATATTATGTGAGTCTTCCGGAATCGGAAGACATCACTGGAATGATTGTGGAGTTATCGGTCGATGACGGCAGAGATTCGTTTGTTCAAAGTGAGACTGCAGGGCAGTCGCGGTAAAAATAAACATTGAGACGGCAAGGCCGGCTTACCCATATCCCCGTGCCTCACGGCCTTACCTCGGTATTGCTTTAAAGTGCGAGTCGTCACCCAATTACCTTGGGGGAGGGACGGTGGGAAGTGATGTCTTCCGATTCCGGAAGACTCACATAATATAGATTATGCTTCAGGGTGATGCTTTGCATCACCCCTCGCATAATCTTCAATTATGCGTCGTCTTCCTCCATCTCCAGACATCACTGGAATGATTGTGGAGTTGTTCAAAGGACGACGAGCATATCGATTGGTTGGTATTACAGATTAAAAGTACAAATTTATTTATTTATAACCAGAAAGGTACATTTATCATGTTAAAACAATATCTATTTTAAAACAGCATTTTGAAATTCAGTCCTGGTGTCCAGTGGTCTGTTATAAAACTTAGCAAATGTTGTACATTTTGGAGACCAACCGACACGTGATAATATTGAATTAGTTGATATTCCATTCATTGATGCTTTTGATGTTGACGAATGTCTGAAACTGTGACCTTTGTAAATAGACGTGTCTATCCCAGCCATTGATAGAGAAGTACAAAGCCACCGACTCACTGTTTGTGAGCTTACATGATTAAAAGGCTTTGAAAATGAAATTAATAACATATCGGTTTTTCTATTAATAGATGTACGACTAACATACTCTTTCAAACAAGAGTTTACACATAACTTAGGTTCTACAGCATATTCATTTAATACTATAACAGGATTCGGTCTAGAAATTGAAGTACATTTTAAAATAGCAGGAAGAACTATTTGCGTTGGTGAACCCCATATAATATTTTTAACTGAAATTGACACTAAAGTTTGAACACGTTGCCCGGATGTTAGAGCTAGTAAGCCTATCAATTTAAGCGTAAGGTGCTTAATGTCCAAAGATTTATTATCTGACCATGATCTATACATTTCTAACACAACGTTAGCGTCCCAAGTCAAATTGTAACGAGCGGTGGGTGGCCTCAGACGAGTTAACCCTTTCATAAACTTAATTACTAATGGGTGTTGCCCCAATACAATAGTTATCTAAATTACCCAAAATATTTGATATTGCTGACTTAGCTGTATTAATTGAGGAATACCCTAAACCATCTTCATATAACTTACATAAAAAACTTAAAATATTTACAATTGTGGGTTTCCAACAATCAACTTGATTCAGTGTACAAAATTGATACCACCGTTTTAATGCTGAGTCGTATTGCTTAATTGTTCCTGTAGCATTTGCAGATTGAAGAATTTTAGTCACGTTTTCAGGAAGGCTTGTGAGTTTCAGGGATTCGCCGATAGAACAGCTGCCATTAATGTTAGACGAGGACAAAGGGTGTGGGTTCTATTTTCATAAGGACACCAAAGTAAATTTTTTGAGTGAAATGTTAAAATTTTACTTTTACATAAATTAAGGTACAACGGGTACCATGGTTGAGCCTTCCACAAAGGAGCCACTACAATGCCTTCAGCCTTATCTTCTAAAATTTTATTCATGACTCTTGCTAATAAACAAAACGGGGGGAAAGCGTAAAAACTTTTATCACACACAACAGTAAATGTATCTACAGCACTACTGTTGGGATCTGGAAGCCACGATATGTAATTATTACATTGAGCAGTTAATCTTGAAGCGAAAATATCAATTTGAGGGTTACCAAACTCACGACAAATCAGGTTAAAATATTTTTTATTAAGCATAAAATCAGAAGAATCTTTTTCCTCGCGAGAAAGAGCATCTGCAATGAAATTGATTTTCGTATTAATGTACGTTGTGAAAAGAAATATATTTCGTTTCTCAGCCCACGTCCAAATCTCATTAGCAATGGCATTGCACCCTGTTGCTCTGCAGCCCCCCTGATTATTGATGTACGAGATGGCAGTTGTGTTATCACACCTAATTAAAATTCTAATGTTTGATTTTGTCACTAAAGACTGGAGACAAAATTTAATTGCTAGAAGTTCAAGCTCATTAATATGAAGTCCTTGTTCATCTTGACTCCAGGAACCTTTTGTTGTTCTACCTTCACTTTCTCCACCCCATCCACTGAGGCTCGCGTCAGTAGTTATCACTAAATCAAATTTATCTTTTGACATTGAATTTTTTGTATGAGGTAAATTTCTAATCCACCAATTAATATCATCATTTGCACTTTGAGAAATAATAATGGATTTCGAAAATTCGTTATTACTGAACTGTAAAGCTAGATTTTTCTCATGCTCTAGTTGCTTGACATACAATGGGCCATATGGAATAGTAGGACAAGCGGCCAGTAAAATGCCAATTAATTCAGCTATTGTTTGTATAGTAAATTTGCTAGTTTTTGGAATTTCTACCAATTTTCTCATAATAACCTGTACCTTATCTTCAGGAAGGTTTAACGTATATTCCGCAGTATTGTAAACGAAACCTAAAAATCTTATAACTTTAGATTGGGTCAACTGAGATGTCTTCCTATTTATTGTAAATCCTAGCTTCTCAAATAATTTAATTGTACATCGAACATTCTCTCGACATTTTTCCTCGCTGCAACTAAAAACTAAACAATCATCCAAAAATGTGACTGATTGCCACCGCTGCTCTCTTAGGTGGGCTATTACAGGCCTTAATACCTTTGTGAATACGAAAGGTGCGATGTTCAGGCCAAAAGGAAGGCATGTAAATTGATACAGTGTGCCATTCCATCTAAACTTCAAATATTTTTGGTATTCATAAGAGATTGGAATACAGTGATAAGCTTCTTTAAGGTCAATAACTGACATAAAATTGTCTGGGCGCAATAAGTTTATAGCAGTTCTGTAATTCTCCATCTTAAAATGTGGAGCATTAATGTAATTATTTAGTGGTTTTAAATTTATAACTAGCCTAATTGAATTATCGTGTTTTGGCACTGAGAAAATACTCGAAATATATTGACTTGGCTCTTCATACGAAACTTTCACCGCCCCTGTAATTAATAATTTTTGAATGGCGGCAGTAATTTTACATTTTTCATCTAAACTCATTGGTATGCATGATGGCTCTGTTAATTGTTTGGGCTCCTTTGTGAATGGTAATTTATACCCCTTAATACACTCTAAAACATATTTATCATTTGTAATCTTTGACCATTCGTCAATAAAAAGTGCTAATTTTCCAGCCTTACTTACAGATTCTACACTTTCTACACTTGCCGACGGAATTGATTCGATGGTGGGGCTGCTGATGGAAATTGGCGATGATAATTTGTCCCGCTCCCACGTCTTGGTGGACGCCAGAGCGGGCGTTGCCTGTTTAAAGGAAGCTGCGTGGATTGTCGATAATTGAAGTTCCTAGCAGGTCCGGTGCCTGTAGCTCGGTAATCGTATGGCTTTCCTCTGATATTACTTCGAGTGAAAGTTTGTTTCATCACAAGGGATTCCGTCTTGGAATTCTTCAGCGTTTCTTTTAGGTCGTCTCCAAACAGAAACGAAGTGACGGGTACGCTACTGGAACATATTCCAGAAAAATCAGCATTCAAGTAAGGCTTGATTTCGGCTTTCCGTTTGCTGTTAATTTGCTGCATTGCATTGCCCAATATATTGGCTGCGTCCATGTTAGCCCTCAGGATTTGTGACGCCATTGATGAAGAGATCTCAGCGGTTCCAACTTTACTTGAGATTACATTTGAGGTGACGGCAAGGTTAGTTATGGCATACGCAATATTTTGCTGAAGGGACTGCCAATTTAAATCGGTTATTTTAGTCTTGTTGGGTAGGTGGCACCAAATTTCAGCGTTCACCTTAGGAACAGACAGCTGACAATTTTCTGGGATCTTAATTTTTGAAGTCAAATCAGTGATGGTCTCTTTTGACAATGGCCGCTTCACGGTACGATTAAATGCCTCCGCAACGGTTCTGTGAACTGGTGGTCCCACGTCTAATCCTTTTTCACAATCTAGGAAAGCCGATTGGAGCTCCTCATCGAGGTCTGGCTCATTAGGTTTTTCTTGCTCATTTTGAGAAGTTGAATTCATCATTCTTTGCACAAAATCTACCTCAGATTGATTGCCATCGCATGAACTATTCTGATCATCATCTCGGGAAGAAATGCCTTCAGCACCTGGTCTTTCCCCAGTCTTCACACCCAATGCCAACGCCATGTCGCTTAACAATAATGGTACGCCCTTCAGGCTGTTCAAAGTCTCTTCGTGGCGACTTACAGAAGCAGTCAGCCCTCCAAGCTGCTGCAGATAACCTTCACTGTCTTCTTTGTCACTCATCTCGAGGCTAATAAAAATTAAGTCATTCAGACTATTTTAAAATTGTTTCTCTTTTGTCATTCAGACATGCATTATTTTCTTTTAATAATGTAAAACAAAAGTGCAATTAGCATATGGTTAATAGTCTACCTGACAATATTTTTGATTCGATTAATTCTTCATTCAAATAGATAATACAGAATCCGCATTCAGCGATTTTGACCTTTGGTCTGCTCGTTTCCCATTCAGGGTTGCTCCGAGCTAAATATTTTTTGAATAACAAAAAATTGAAATTTAATCTAATCTGCATTAATTGCGTTGTAAAACACTGCATCTTAATTCTGTCAAATGACACCTGACCAACCAATCGTATATATTTGTGTTAACTTACCAGTTAATTATGCTCAAAGGGATTTTGAAATACGCATGTGAGGTCACTACATATAACACACACTTAAAAGAACTGATAAGGTAACGTATTTAAGTATTTTTAATTAACAATTGAAGATTTTAGTTAAACTTTCTCTGCCGAACATGCGTTTCGATCAAACAATACCGAGGTAAGGCCGTGAGGCACGGGGATATGGGTAAGCCGGCCTTGCCGTCTCAATGTTTATTTTTACCGCGACTGCCCTGCAGTCTCACTTTGAACAAACGAATCTCTGCCGTCATCGACCGATAACTCCACAATCATTCCAGTGATGTCTGGAGATGGAGGAAGACGACGCATAATTGTCTGATTGTGAGTAATTTTCAGTCGTCAAAATGTCACGGGCATGGAAACTCAAGCAAGTGTCAAAAACAGTCTTTCGTTGCCCCTTTACGATTAGTGCTAGGTATTAATAATACTATGACAATTAATACGCATTTCTAGGTTAAATCATTTTCATTCCAATCAATAATCAATACAAAGGCATCAATCAAGATGTGAATTCAGTCTACGAACAAAAGTTTGAAGGATCACTTTTTGGAAATTTTGGAAACAAAATGTTTCATAAAACCAAGGAGTTACGTACCAGGTAGAAGAATATACATGCGTAACTATGTAGATGCTATGATGCTAATACAGGTCACGGTGAGTAAATATATAAAAAAAACACATAGAAACGCCATCTAAATTTAGATGGCGTTTCTATGTGTTTTTTAAATATTTACTCACCGTGATACAGGTCTGGTAAACTCCTTGCACTTCCCAAAATAATAGAATCCGATAAAAAATTGTTACGCCGTTGCGTTATCTATTGCATGGCGATTACTGATTCGATTAACTCCAATTTACCCCAATTCATTACAGTACTTTTAGGATTTTTGAGAAAGACAACGAAGAACAAGTTATAGGATACTGGAAGAAAGGAACGTTTATGAGCTCTTTGTTAGTCATTCATTTCATATATTAAACCTAAATACTTGGTAAAGCTCAATCGTACCCTCTCCACCTCCACCATCCACCCTCACCTCTCATCATCACAAAATATTGGTCATGCATTGGGGCACATTGCAATACACCATCAAGTTGTACTTGTTCAAGGGATAGCGGGTCGCTTCGCTTGTCGCTGGAAGCCAATGAGATCTGAGGAGCCGGTACAATTGTTTCTTTTTATCCACTGAACGAAACATTCAACGATACATCAATTACATTACTTCTTTACACCACACATGCCTTTTTATATGTGCGACTTGCGACTAAAAACGCATATAGCATAGATTAGATTGGATAAACCAAACCAAAAAAGTTTTTTTTTTGGCTAGTCTACTCTTCTGAAAGTACTGTGCTCTGTGCTCGCTTATGAATTACTCTACTGGGCTTTCCGAAAACATGACAGACTTTCAATTCACAATTCACACACACAAAGCAATGTGAATGGCCTAGCCTACTATACTACTCAACTCAACGTATTTAGCTAAAACACAAAGGGTTTTTTTAGGATTAACTTTTTTTTATGAGAACTTAACTTCCAAGTTAAGCGTTTCTCGGTATAATGACTCCACAATAAAAAAAAAGATAATGAATGGAAACATGCAACTTGAAAAAGTACAATAGCATGGCATATGGCATACATGGACAGTAAAAGTTATATAAAAAACGACTATCCAGATCCAGCCCAACAAATCAAGAAAAAAGTAATTTTTTTATAAAGGATTTAGCTATATTATAGCAATACATACTCACCCTTGAGCCTTCTCTGGACGAAGAAACGTATTGAATGTATAGGAATTTAGTAGTGGTTTAGTTCGGTTACCCATTCCACCACAAATTCGTTTTTTAGCAGAAGAAGCGGAGCAGCAGCAGCAGCATCGGCATAGGCACAGATGAAGCAGGACGAACAGTCAGAAAGGAGACGACAAGAAAGGAAGACTTTACGTCGTGCAGAAAATACACATGAAAAACGAATCCTAGAAGTTTTTTTTATACCTGATTCGCTGCTATAGGATGTCGTTGCCGTCATAGTCATCATCATGTTGAACATGATGTCCATGTTCCCTCGTTTCCTTACCTCGCTCGCTGGTTAAAGAAGACGTTGTTCTAAGACTAGATAGTGTGCATAGTGCATTGCCAATTGCCTTGTGCTCTTCATCAGATCGGTCTCTTGTTCTTCAATTGATCACACAGATCACTGCGACCAGTATTTATCATTCCGTTTTTACGTGGGACTTTTTTAGTGAAATAAAGTAAAAAATATACATGTTTTTTAGATGAGAATAAGAATAATATATAGTGTACTTACATCTCTATAGGGTTTGAATTTAGAAGAAGAATAAAAAAATATATAAAAAAATTGGCAATCAAGTGAAGAAAATTGAGTCTATTTTTATTATTGTCAGTTTGATAGTGTTTTTTGGTATTTTCTTATTGTGGCTAAATGATAGTTTAGTTGGTTGTGTGTGAAAGAGTGGAATAGTGATTGTTTCTCAGAGAAGCACCACCACTTGAAGTGGTGTTATTGTGGGATTTTAATAGAAAGTCCTTAAACGTTTTGTATCTTTTTAAAATAATTAGTCGGTTTTTAGAGAGATAGATATAGTAGGAAGAATTAAATAATTAAGTTAGACAACATGAATTCCACAGACTCAACGACGGTTATGTTGGTTCAGATCTTGGAGAAAACTGTTTCACCGGGTAAGTGAATCTATCAGATGTTTTTTTTGGAGTCAACTGTCAGTCACTTAAAAATGACTGTAGTGTTACTTATACGATGAAGTTTTTGGGAGAAAGAGATGTTTTAAAGTTGGAGTTAGTTTGAACTGTTTGGAGTATTTTTGTGATTGATGTGGGTTTTTTTCGCTTTCCAGATCAAAATGAACTCACCGGTGCCCTCCAGTACTTGGAACAGGCTGCTGTTTCTAATTTTGTAAGCTTAAGTGCCATTTTCAAATGTCGTTCATGATTAGAATGTGTGAAGAAATCAAAAGTGTAATTTATCTAATTGATATTTTAATTTTAATTTCCAGCCACAATACATTAAAAGTTTATCAGAAATCTTGGTTCATGCTGGTTACAGTCCGGTAGCTCGGATGGCCTCTGGCCTCCAGCTGAAAAATTTGTTGACTTCTAAGGACCTAAATACTAAAGCTCAGCATCAGCAAAGATGGCTGATGCTTCCGGAAGATATTAGGCTTTACGTTAAAAAGAATGTAAGTCGACTAGCCTTAAGATTAAAAAATAAATAAGCGACAATGTGACAAATGAATTAAAAGAGTAGTATTTAATGCTAATTAACTATCATTTTTAAATGGCTAAAGGTGTTAGGAGCGTTAGGTACCGAAACTACCCGACCAAGCTCTGCAGCTCAGTGTGTTGCCTATATAGCAGTAATTGAATTGCCTCATAATCAGTGGGCCGATGTCATTCCAATATTAGTTGGGAACGTCACTGGCCTTGGAGGATCTGTTCCATCGGCAGAATTACTCAAGGAAGCTTCCTTGGAAGCTATCGGCTACGTTTGTGCGGATATCGTAAGTCTGCTTGATTAATTTGATTTTTTTTTGGCAAAAACATTATTAAATGTACTGTCATATATTTAAATGTGTTAAATTTACGTGTTAAACATCACAGGAGCCAGAGGTTTTAGTCGGACAAAGTAACCAAATTTTAACCGCTATTGTCCATGGAATGAAACGAGATGAGCCATCAAACCGTGTTCGTTTAGCAGCAACCAATGCGCTACTCAATTCTTTGGAGTTTACAAGATCCAATTTTGATTCGGAGGTGAGTACTTTAAACAACAGTTCAGTGAAACGACATTTCTTTGTCTATATATCATTTTAAATTCATAACTGTATAACTAAATCTCTATGTTGCAGACTGAGCGGCATTACATCATGCAAGTTGTTTGTGAAGCAACCCAAGTTCAAGACTTTCAAGTTCAAGTTGCAGCTTTGCAATGTTTAGTCAAAATCATGTCCCTTTACTATCAACACATGGAATTTTACATGAATCAAGCACTCTTTGCTATTACAATGGAAGCAATGCGATCAGAAGTTGATGAAGTGGCGCTGCAGGGTATCGAATTTTGGTCAACTGTTTGTGATGAAGAGGTCGATCTTGCGATTGAAGCAAGCGAAGCTGCAGAAATGGGAAGACCCCCACAAAGGACATCCAGATTTTATGCCAAGGGTGCACTTCAGTACCTCGTACCTGTAATCATTCAAACTTTGACAAAACAGGTAACCGTCAAAAAATACTCTTTCGTCTTTATGGCATTTAATACTTATAACTTAACGCAGCATATTTATAAATATGTAAATGTTCTAATTCAGGAACTTCAAGATGATGATGACGACTGGAACCCTTGCAAAGCAGCTGGTGTATGCTTAATGCTCCTCGCCAATTGTTGCGAGGAAGATGTCATTCAACATGTTATTCCGTTTGTCCAGTCCAATATTAAGCAGGAAAATTGGAGATTCCGTGAAGCTGCAGTAATGGCATTTGGGTGTATAATGGAAGGTTAGTACAGATCCAAAGTTTAATTATGAAATAGTGTTTGGAAAATTACAAACTTTGTTTTTAACTGCTTGTTCTTTCTTGCAGGTCCGGATCCTGTTACAATGAAGCCACTTGCTGAAAATGCGTTACAGACATTGATTGCCTTAATGAAGGACGAAAATGTTGCCGTTCGTGATACTACTGCTTGGGCATTAGGAAGAATTTGCGAAGTGGTTTCAGATGCTGCCCTCAATCCTGCTCATCTTCCACCTTTATTGGAGGCACTGGTTGCTGCACTAGCTGCCGAGCCACGAGTCGCAGCCAACGCATGTTGGGCGTTAAGTAGTTTAGCTGAAGCTGCATATGAAGCGGCTTCTGAAGGCAGGAACGATGATAATAAGGAACCAGATACATATTGTTTGTCTCAATTTTTCCGACCAATTGTCGATAAGCTTCTTAGTACTACTGATCGTGCCGACGGAAATCAGGTATGTTTAATGTTGTAATGATAATAATCGTGGAGAGGTACACAGTAAGATCATTCATAACGTTCGGTAATATTAATTTATGGATTTTGTGCATTTGTTCTGTCAGGCGAACCTTCGCCCTGCAGCGTATGAAGCTTTAATGGAAATGATCAAGAACTCTCCCCGTGATTGTTATGAAACTGTACAGCATACAACTCTCATTATTCTACAACGATTACGTACAATTTTGATGATAGAAAATCAAGCCAGTGGCTCGGATAGAACTCAATATAATGAGCTACAAAGTTCTCTATGTGCTACCCTGCAAAGTGTCTTGCGTAAAGTCACTCCTCAGGATGCTCCAAACATATCTGATGCCGTTATGGATGCATTGCTACAAATGTTGAGTGGTCCTGGAGGCCGATCTGGTGGTGTACAAGAGGATGCTCTTATGGCTATATCTACTCTAACAGAAGTTATGGGTGAAGGATTTATCAAATACATGGAATCGTTCAGACCTTTCCTTATGGCTGGTCTGCAAAATATTACGGAACACACGGTAAGCTTTTAGCGGTGGTATTTAATTGAGTAACATTTCAATATAATATTGGCATTTCCTAATTAAAAATTCGTTGATGTCATACTACACTTTTAGGTCTGTTCTGCCGCTGTTGGAGTTAGCGGTGATATTTGCCGAGCCTTAGGAAACAAAGCTGTTCCATATTGCGACGACATCATGTCAATGCTATTACAGAATTTATCGGTAAGCGCATAGTTCAAGATGAACATAATTGCATCTATTTGTTTGGTTAGTGATTATTCATGGGTATATTTTAATGATTTTTCATGTCATCAGAATGGGAACGTGCACCGGTCTGTAAAGCCACAGATTCTATCTGTGTTAGGAGATGTCGCTCTAGCTATCGGAACAGAATTTAGAAAGTACCTGGAAGTTGTTTTGCAAACATTGTCACAAGCGTCGCAAGCCCAAGTAGATAGGGTAAGAAATTAGCTAATAATACGTTAATCTTCGTCATCTAATTTTAAGAATTCATATTTGTTTTGACTTCGTACCCAAGCTCCTTTTCTAGTCGCGTTGATTGCATGTAAAATATAATGCCCAAAAATAACTTACCCTTTCTTTTCGTACAGCAATAATACTAATAATAGACTTTCACATTAAGATTTTACTTAATATTGTTATATGTTTACTGTGTTTAGAATGACTACGAAATGATCGATTACCTTTGCGAACTACGAGAAGGTGTTTTGGAAGCCTACACTGGGATCGTTCAGGGCTTACGTGGTGACGCTGCGTCTGCTGGGTTCCCTGGGGGTCCAGTAACTGCGGACTTGGCACTAATTCAACCTCACCTGGCTCATATTGTTCATTTCTTATGTGAAATAGCAAAGGATCCGGAAAAGTCTGATGGAAATATAGCGGCATGTGCAGGTCTCATCGGGTACTGATCATGTTTTAATATGCAATTACACACTGAATTTGCAACTCTTCAGGTCGTTTTGTTAAATTGTGAAACTTTTTTTATTTTCAGTGATCTCTTGGTTGGCTATGGAGCCGTGATTTTGCAACTTGTAGATAATGAAGTTATAAATGAACTACTAACTTTAGGCAGACGTTCAAAGACCGGAAAAACTAAAATGCTGTCCACTTGGGCGACTAAAGAAATGCGAAAGTTGAAGAATCAAACTTCGGCCGCTGCTAGTTGGTAAGCTCGTCAGTAGTTTACATAAGTCTATCGGACTTGCTGAAATGGGCAGTCGTTACTGTTGTCAATAATTTATAATGCAAAAGATAACGATTGATATCGTGAAATATTGCTCATAGTTTTTATACGTTTTTACAATTTCAACCATATGAAATTCATGTGATTCTAGTCCTTCCAAAAACATTTCAGCAGAGATGGTGACTTTTAAAAAATTGATGAGCAAGATCCTCACAATTGAACTGACTTTTGAACTGTGATACTTTTTATTAGCTTAAGAAAAACTGTGAATATTGCTCCAAATATCAAGCCAGACTTTTAGACGACAAATACTTTCAATACTTGAAATTGACTTGCTGTTATCAGCTTTAATTATACGAACGATTGTGATAAAATGACTATATTCTTTTTTATATATTTTTTTCTTTTGAATGCCCGAGAGTGTGAATTTTAGAAAGTAGTAACATGTAAGTGATATGACTGTATGAATGTGAGATTGTGATGATTGATTGATTGCGTAACTTGATTACAGATGAGATGATTTGGATGGAATCGAGAAGCTGGAATAAGGATGGTGTGGACGGTTTTGGACTGATAAGAGATTTGTTTGCGATACTGCGTGAATGCTATTTTTCTGATTGCGTATGAGTATAAATATTATAATTATTAAGATTAGAAGCAGTAGTTTGTGCGCTACACCGACTTTAAAAACAATTAATAATTCTACATTAGAAATAAATTGCCAATCCTTTCTTTTTCGAAATGAAACTTGACTTTCTTTACTTTCATCTAGCTAATCTTATTTATCATCTTTTTATTTAGTTTGTTAGAAGTCACACGATACTTCATGCGCATGAGTCTTTCCTGTTTACCACTTGTGAAATCTTTCTTGTCTTTGTTTAGTTTCGGTTTTTGTATGGTTCGTACGATATGAAAGTGATGTATGGTACAAATGGGTATCAACTGTGATGAATGGTTTAAAATTCTTATATATATTACGAAGCAAAAAAAGAGTAAATTTTCGAAAGAAATAAAGCAAATGAGTAGTAAAGTTATGTGATGCCTGTTTTATACTTTTTACGATATCCTTAGTCCATTTGTTACATAAGTACATAATCGACCAACGAGATAACACGCCAACGTCTTCATGAAAAAATTTCTTTTACAAAAGCACAAGTACTTACTAAATAACTGGAACTAGATTTCCGCATTGTAATTTTCGTGTGATTTATGATGTTGGACAATTGAGATCTTTTAGGCTCATAACTCTACCAACCGATTTCTCCAAGACCATAACTAGATATAACACGACAAGGAGAGAGAAAACCGCATTCCAGTGCAATGATTAGTGAACGTAATGTAATGTGTCATTTTCGTTTCTTGCCATTCGTGACGTATGCCTCCACTAAAAGTACATTGAAATAGGTTTGATGACCTTGCAAGGATGCTGAAACACGCATATTACATCACAAGAAATATGATATGAAGACAAGATCCTTGCTCTTGGTACGTTTCGCATTTACTTAAATCGCTCATTTAAACAGTTTATAATTCAATGGAGAAAAGTCCTTGATTTATCTTAATTTGTAATTTATGCGCTGTTTTTCCTAACGCCTGAAAATTCATGACTTCATAAAATTCAAAATTCATCATATATTGAAAACCTAATTATCTTATTACATACACACATCATATAATATGACATTATAACACTCATACTACTGAGCACTTCGAATTGTAATTTGTTTGTGGCAACTCCTGCATTTTTGTTGATTAGTTCTTGTGTCAGTCAGTATTCCAGCATTTGCTTACATATATTCATATAGCACCATAAATTGAAAAGAGGAAGAGGCTATCTACGAGTGGATCATTTCCTCTTTTTTATAATTTTCCTAAAGGTATACACTGACATACTGGGGTAGAGCAGAGAGTACAAAAATTAACTTTTAAGTGAAAAAAATGAAAGAGTAATTTGCTTGCGCTGCTTTGATATCACCACATAGCAAAATATGTCAATCTTTCTTCCACTTCCACCGTTGTTGTTGCTGCAGTATTTTAAGCTGCTTGTCTTAGTCATTATTACATCGCTCAACAAGTAACTTAGCAAAGGCAGAACAATGCGCTGTAGAAACTTTCAACAATTTTTATCATCGTGTTTTCTATTCTTCAAGAAGCTAATGTGCAAATGTAGCATTGTTGGTGTTGGTAGTTGGTACTGAGCTGACCATAATTTCAATGTAAAGCTACAACGAGCAACAATGCAGAATGTTGGCTTGCAAGTTGCATGCATGCATATAATGTGTGTATGCTGCTAGATTGCAGGGCGTATGCGTATATTGCGTATTGCATTGTCCGTCTCTGCTGTGATTGTTGTTTAGATGATGCACGCGCATTGCAAGAGAGGACTTCAACTTCACCAACAGCAGTAGCAGCGAAATATATGGCATATGATAACAGACTCACTCTCATCAGTCAGGTTACAGGTTCCTATATAAATATACCTTTGTATTACCTGTATAAGTATGACTAATATCATGAATATATGAAGCATTCCCAGTTCACAGTTAAAGTAGTAGCAAAATAATAATATTTTTCGTTATAATAACTGCAGTCTAGTCCCCTTCCCCTTCAAGTAGCTGAACGTGAGTCCACGTATATTTATAAGTTAAGTGAAGGCAGCCTATTTTATTCTCATAAGTTTTCCTAGCACAATAAACTAACCATTTAACTATGAAATGAACATTATATTATGAGACTACAAGAATTATTATTTCTACATGCATACATACATAATATTGAATATGAAAGTTGCCAGCTACTTCACTATCCCTTTCAATACAACTTGCAATTGTCAGCAGGGAGGGCAAGAAGAAGGCATCGAATGCATTTCAACTTCTCAGGTAACGCATAAATGGATGGATGTGATCAATTTACCTGTGTACATGATGCATAAGAAAAGTGTTTTTATGATGATTATAGAGCGTACGGATGCATGCATGAATTTGAAAAATATAATCACTTCAAAAGAATATAACAGATATATAGGTACATGTAAATGTCTAGTCTAGTCCATCTAAAAGCAGGCCTTTTTTTCGCTTCGTGAAGATCTGTGTGCGTTGAAGTCACTACACCTCGAAGAACTTATTGTTGTGAAGAATGCATATCTAGGCAGGGATTGTTGGGACTTTTTTTGTTTTTGTTATTCTTCGTCTTGTGTGCTTTTCGTTGCCTTTGAATTGGAATGTTGGTTAGTTATGCGTTCACAAGATAGTAGTAAAGGAGCAGACAGGTACGTTGAACGTCGTACGCGAATGTACGTGTAACCAAATTCAACAATCAACAGGCAGGTATAGACTGCTAAAATTGATTGTATAGAAATTACTGGGGAATTTCTTACAAGCCAGCTATAATCATCATCGCAATATTCACAATCCCTCTTGTCATGTTATAATTTTGTCATTTTACATGGGATGGGAACCAGCATACAACAGCATCATCATCCCTCCCCCATAAACTGAACTATGTGCTACTCACACGGGACTCGGGAACAAGTAACAATATCAA
This sequence comes from Entomobrya nivalis, assembly GCA_034695485.1. Classification (NCBI taxonomy): domain Eukaryota; kingdom Metazoa; phylum Arthropoda; class Collembola; order Entomobryomorpha; family Entomobryidae; genus Entomobrya; species Entomobrya nivalis. The sequence goes on along the minus strand of JAQFZH010000095.1, from coordinate 37,303 downwards.
TCATTCAAACGGTCTTCTGATACAATGCATATCGCTAAGAAATAACTAGTGCATCATCGTCATTTGATATAGGTGCTACAAATAAAATGTGCGAGTTACTTTCTCAATTCTGAATGTATCGATATTATTCACGTATGCGAACGCAGTCATGTAAAATTATATATTTTCGTTTGGTGACCAATGAAGCAAAGAAATTCCTAAAATAGATTTTTTTTGGAGATATGTAAAGTGTATCGAAATTAACATTTTTCTTGTGACTCAGTCAGTATCTCACAAACATCAGGTTGGGATTTTCATACTATTCAAGAATGGAAGGACATCGGTTTACAAAAAATTAACATCCGTGTGTATATTAGAAGTGGTTTTCTTATTGTGATCTGCCCGACCATCCCTTTGCTGGAAAACACATACAAAAGGCAAGGTCTTAGGAAAAAGTGAACGTATGCATTTTTATGAGCTTACAAAGATAAAATTCATAGAAAATATTTTGGTGCTTTATATGGTGGGTCTATGATAAATTGTGCTAAACGTGAGTGCACCTGGTTGACTCACTAAAAATACAAATTGTGCATGTATTTGTTTTTGAAAAATCAGTTTTTTTAGATTAGTTCCTGTGATTTACCTGTATGCATGATTAAAAGAAAGTGAATCACATGCAATAAATTTGACATTCGAATTTAAATCGGATTCGAAATTAGGTTAGGATAACAAAAAAGGTGCTAGTGTGCTATGAATATATCAGTAATCCTGTTCAGTTCACTGTTTTTCCTTTCAACCTTGCATTAGCGTGAAACAAAAGTGGAAAGTCGGGTAGTAAAACCTACCTGACGGGATTCTCGTAAGTGGATTTTTTATTTGTTATATATTACATTTTTACATGTGCATACTTGTGACTACAATTACTACACTGCCAATTCTGTTTTGACTATATTAAACAATTTGAAATATGTGTTGCATTTTTTCATACGCTTGGGGTGTATTTTTGTGTGCAAAAAAGTATCCGGGCATTTCGTATGAATGATTTTTTTTCTTTCAATTCCAATTTTCCATGCGAATATTATAAAAAGCCTCTATCGCATTGTGTTTTTATAATTTAGGAATATAAATTATTTTAATGCACAAGAGTGATGATAAAGATCATTACTTTTATTATCCATAAAAATATTATAAAAAATTATTATGTACTATATTTAATCAACCAAAAATTCATTTGTGTGGCTACTTATTGATTAGTTTAATTTGAGAATGTTCAAAAGAAGAAACAAATCTTCTACATATACAATACGATACAAATTATAAGCATATTTCGTTTCATGTCAGTAATACAAGAGGAGAGGAGGAGTGGTTTGCATGAGTTAATTCGTTTAAAAGTAGAGATAACGAATTACACTTTTCTGCTGTGTATTAGGCTGTGAACGAATTTTAAGCAGAGCTTACATAAATGTAACTCATTCAATTGTTTGGCAAATTTCCGTATAAAATGTACAGCAAATCTTAAAATCTCGCATTTTCCATTGCGATAATCGAGTAGGAATTTTAATAATTTATAATCGGGTTAGTTTAATTTTTAAAAAGCACGTCATGGTTTTGGTTGTACTTAACTTTAGTCGAACTTAATATAATTGTTACACCGATCGATCAACACCGCTTGTTACATTGCTTGGTTATTGAAATTTTCATTTTTGTACATAAGCACAAGGGCTGTCAAACTTGTAGTCTATCTTAAATCCAGTGAATAGGTATCGAATTCGGGCTAAATCAATGTAGTATAGTAATTGTAGGTTTAAGGATGTAGGAAAACCATTAACAATTAAATTAGTGAATGGATATTTTATGGCTTTGGAGATAGAAAAAGTTTCATTTCCGTTTTTACAATGTTTGAATAGCCAACACGCATAATAGATAGCTACTAGTGACTATATGGTGACCAACACTATATGCCTTTAAAGGGTTTGAAGGTGGCCTTTAAATTGAGTATGATAAATTGATTTAAGTTGCAACTTAAATGATACTTATGTTGCTTAATTCAATTTTTACTGACAGGTAGTATTTTTATCATTGAATTTCTTCGAGTACCATAGCATATTCGCGCCGTCCCACACCGCATAGGTTTCCCGTTCGTAATGTACTCGATAGCATTGTTTTGAATTGGTGGTAAACCATTAAAAATTTGCACTATTCATACACTATTGTGAAAAGACGCTTCCCATTTTTTTCACAATAGAATAAAAAGTATCCATTTGGTGATGACAGTTTCTTGCAACAATGTGGTAATCAGAACATAATTGCAAAACGCCATCGGCTAAACTTTTCATACTATAGATATGCTGTGCATATATGCACGCTACGCTGCATACCTCCTTTAAATACATAGCATACATCAAAATTACAGTTGACACTATAATAATGAATGAATTATCACAACTCCTGAAATTATTTCCGATTCCGTTATCATCGTTTATATAAGAGTAACAACAAAACTCTCTTGTTAGAGTTAAAACTAATTATTACTTATTTACGGAAACTTTCTCCATCTACCATCATCGTGCATATTAAAAATGCATCCGTTTCGACCCATAACATTTTAATGAAAAGATTTATGTTCAAATGATTTATGTTAACACAACACATTAATTCATGAGTCGTGTATATTCGTTTAAAATTCAGAATGTTGTGCATAAAAAACTTACAAGGAATATGACATGTAGGTAAATGGTAAAATAAACTTGATAATAAATACTGATGTTCTTTGACCTGTGTGATTAGCGGTTCGAAGTTTGAACACGAGACTTCTTTGAAAAACTTTGAAAATTCCGATATAACAATTATTATCTGTGTGCGAGGAAATAGAAAGTATTGAAGGCATTCAAAGCAAGGTCACGATGAATCCATTAAGATTTTCAGACGACATGAGCGACCTTGCTTTTACATTGTTACTGTGATCTCACCTTTTAATCTTGTCTTACTTTAGGTCTACAAACCTGTAGATTTGTAGTCGGGCAGAATTATAAAACGCGGATGAATTCCACAACATGTTGAGTCATTCATTTACTTCAAAACCCTTTCGTCTTGTATATGAGCCAATTTAATTTGTAGCAACAATCTCAAGGTGCTACAGGTTGCGTTCTATTTTAAGGTGCCCATGTCCATGAATTTATTTTTAAATTTCCATCAACCACTACACAGTACAGCATGTGTATTTTGAAGCTATAAATTAATAGTTAATGATAATGCTCATACACGTTTACTGCGGAGGAGCTCTTTTTTGAAATAACAATGTGCATTGTTATGAAGAGCACTATAAGGAAAGGAAGAGGACTGCATCAACAACCACAGGCAAAAGACCCTCACGTCAGACAATTAAAATATATTGTAGCTCTATTCTGCATTAAAGACACTTCTCTAGTCATGTTCACGTTCATTACTCATTATAAATCCTTGCTTAGTGCTGGATTTCTATATTTTTACAAATAAATGGTAGCAGTATTATGAGCTAAACTGGTAATTATTAATAATTGTTGCTCCTTTCTGTCAAGTTCTCATAATTTTACTGTAACACTAGCCCTTTTGCGTAACAATTAGACTCTTGATCATATTAACATAGACTAAAACTAAAGTTTAATTAAATTAAACCAAATCAGTACTGAAATCTAATTCGCATTCGATGCACTAAAATCATCGCATTGTTCATGGTTTTTGCATGTGAACATGCACAGCTATGCTAATCTAACGTGTAAAATAGCAAACCATAACATATTTAAGGGTTTTGTGACAGTTTACATTAAAACGAGAAATATGTAAAGCCATGTCTTTTTTAAACTCTTGAGTAATTGAAGTAATAAGACAAAAACGCAAATAACAGAATAAAATGGTCGAGAAGAGTATATGTTTTGCTTGTCTTGTCGTTGTGATTGCCTCACCTTCCCCCTTTTCCATATCATCAGTAACGTCATTTTATGTGCATTATTATCTCGTTCAGTTGTCGTTTGAATAGTAAGTATGTTAGAAAAAAAATTACCACTGAGATGTTCTTGTATGTTGAAGCAAAGCAAATTATCCCCATGTATGTGCCAACTACCAAGTTTATGTGCCAGGAATGTAGGAGAGTCGTCAATAAAAATGGCTGAACTAGCGCCTATCTTGACAAGTTATAGACATCAATTTAAAATAGACACGTAACTGAAGATATATAATTTTAATTTATGCATATAAATAGATCATCGACAGAACAAATTTTACAATACGTCGGTCAAAACCATGTATAAAAAGTTCATATCATATAAGCAATCAACACACTTTATGAATGGTTGATCGTACATTGTACTCTTCACATAAAATGTGTGGGAAAATTATTTCATTCATGCTAAAGTCATAATAATAATACTATTATTAAGTGCCTGTTCATGCTCATTCAGGCTTATCGTCACAATCATAATCCCAGATTATTTCTTCAGTGTCATAACTTTGTTCGGCGTAACATTGTATTCACCTTTAAAAAATATATAATGGAGGCAATTATTATGCAGATTTGAATGATATTACTGACTTGAAACTTCAATTTAAAGATTTTCTCTTGAGTACAGCAAAGTAAATCAATTTCTTTTTAATTATATGTGCTTTATATGGCAGATGCGTAATTATTTTTAAACAATTGAATGCATAGATTGCACTTTGCACTATATGTTGACATGTTGCTGTCATTTAACCGTGAATTGCTTGTATTAACCGTGGAATAAAAACAAAGTTTTTAAGTCGATGAAATATATTAACCCTCTACGTACCTCAAACAAAGAATCAATTTGAATTAATTTTACTGCCTGCCATTTGCATTCATGGACAGTTTATAGAGGTCCTCTTTCCAGTCTCCAACAAGATTACGTCTCTATTCACCCAAAAATAACTTGTTTTTGGCACTTCTTGTAGGATCTCCAGATCAATAGCACAACATATAGACTATAGACTAGGGCAACTTTTTTTGCAGACCCATTATTTTCGCTGATCCGCAATTCACAAGATTAGAGTCTCCTAAGCCAACTTCGTAAATTGCATGCTATGTGATGTGATGCGAAATATAATTGTTGGTGGCAATGGGACTGGGAACAATAAAAAGAGCTCGCCTTCATGAACTACGCCTTTGGGAGTAACATAGTTATACATTGATCAGTTATGGAGTATACAGTACAATGCTCTTCATTTCAACCCAATTATAACCAATCCTAAATGTGAATGCCTCCCCAAATTCAAGATGGTGATAGTGTTTGCTTTTATAACATTTAATATTTAATTTTCAAGTACCATTGTGTCACACCGTTGACTCAGTCGCAACATTTCTTGTCGCATTACATTTATGGCAATCCTTGTAGATAATTATTCTGTGGGCTGTCAAATTTCTTTGTTAGCTAACGGTATTTGGTTAACGGCCCACAATCATAATCAAACTGTACAATGCGTGTGTACTAAATATTAAATATAATCAATAAAAAAATTCATAAATCAATGATTCATTTAATCACTCAAAATGCTTATGGGAGCTTTACGGAGTTGACTTCAATTTCACATCGGTCTACTCCAACCTACGCATGTAATGACAGCACACAGTGTACCCATGATAATTCAGTGATGAAAAGTCAGTCTCTTTCTCACATAAAATTAGTAATAAAAATGAAAAAGCTTATGATCAATTATAGTTTCTAGCTTCTAAATTAAAAAGACCAATCCATGCAATTTTTGATACAGTCTGACTGTGGTCTGTAATAAATAAGGAATGATTGATAGCTGTCTACATGACAGTCTCTATTCTGTACACATTGCAAACAGGACATACATTTACGGATACTTTTTTAATGATTTTTAAAAGTGAATGCGAACGCATTTTAGTTTACATGCGTACTTTACTTTTGTACGAACGACCACATGCCATGCAAGTAGTGTAGAAAAAAGCGAGGATAAGGATGTTTTGTTGCACAGGTAAATTATCCCAATGACCAACAATAATTGCGCTGGGTGCCTTCCAACAATGCTTTAAGCCCCGAACATCTCAGTCAGTCAGTAACAACAGCGAAGACAACCTAAGCACGTCATAATTCCAATCCAACCAACCAAAGCACAATTTTTTCTCGCATTATTGTATTAACGTTAATGGAATGTCATGTTAGTTTTTTGAGTCATAAAATGTGCAACAGTTCATGTGAAATAATGGGATAAAGGATTAGCACCAGCAAACGTACAGAATTCTCAGTAAAAAATGTTTGAGTAAGTATTAGGTACTACATACATGTATATTAACGTTGTTATGAGTAGACATCTTTAAAAAAAAACGTCACAAATAAGTTAACTTGACTTCTCAAAGCAATTTCAGTAGACGACGACTTAAATGTAACCAGAGTTAAATAAGATGTGAGAGATGAATGTGTACGGCTCAAAACACAAGAGCAAGAATACTTTTAGGTATATGGTCTATATGCTTGCGGTCGACTTTATAATCTTGATGTATTCATATTGTAGGTAAAAAATGCAGAGAAATCCTTTCACTTTTATTGTCATTCAACGTCTGCCTGGTGTTTGCCTTCTTAACGTATACCTTCATACCTACTTAACTTTAACTCCGTGTACTTGCAGTGCAGTAATGCACATACAAAAAACAATGCTTCACACAACATACATGCTAGTTGCTACATGTCTGACTTTTATTATACAATTTTTGTATCATACAAGTCACAGGTAACTGTAACACTGTAAGGCATCAATGACATTATTGTCATACAGTGCTCTAAGGCTCTCTTGTTTACAATATGCAACAATCATCAATTTCGATCATCTCACACAACAGCAGTATTGTTACAATCATTGTTCACGTAAATAATGAATAGCAAGATATTTTATATAAAGGTTGGACACTGATCTGATGAAGCCCTCAAGATGCAAATACATATATGTGACGGCAACAATATGAATATAACAAGTATAACTGGTTTGAATTGGTGGTGAACTTATATTACTTGACAATAAGTTAGACGTTATAAAAGTGATGATGTAATCAAGTCGAAAATGGAAATATGTAACTTTGTCTATGTAACATGTGATATATGTGTCGATTATTGAGTCATATGCAATATCGGATTTCAGATTTCTAAATTGAGTGAAAATTTTATATTCTTGTTTGTCATTCATAAAAATTGCTATTTTATGGGATGGCAATATTGTAAAGTTTATGCATTGCGGAGTATATTTTAAAGCGATACCATGCACTTGTAAATTAAACAGTACTTTTTGGTCTTATTTTCACACTAAGCAAGGTCATTAACAGTAAGGCTGTCTAGCATATTTTTAGACGAAGGAAAATTCACTTATAATCCCGTGGTCAGACTTTAAAAATACGATTTGCATTGACTTAATTTGAAAATATAGTTCTCGAATTCCTGTTCGGTTTTAAAAGCCCATCTCAATGATCAAAAAATCTTCTTAAATAAATACATCTATAGTATGGCTGACAAAGCTCGATCAAATGGTCTTGCAATATAATCGGCAAATGAAATCAAGCGGAAAGCTATCAAACGTATTTTCAGCTTGTACAAGATCTAAGCACAAGTACGTGCAGCCAAACATCTAATATCGTGATTGCATTTGTTTTTTACATGAGCAAAACAAAGGAACTCTTATTGTATCAAGAAAGAAGCAAATGCAAAAGTGTAAGTAGTATTTCTCAGATGACATGATCTCATCATGTTTTACTTGTTACTGTTGTAATTTTAAGAGTTTCTTGGCATCTTCTGCGTGCATGCAAAATTGGTCGATATGTACAGACAATATAAAAGAGACAACAATGCAGTCATTTTCACTTTGGCTTCATGAGATGTATGATGTTCGTGAGTGTGCTTGTAAGAAATAAAAAACCAACGATCTAATGAGTAATATATGAACAAAGCAGCAAAAACAGGTAATGCATTTACTGAACCACATTTATTTTAACGTGTCGTTTTGCTTCATATTATTGTCCTGCCTTACCATCATAGGAGTGGAGTCACATAGTCTTTCCTACAATCAACTCGAATCGTTGAATTTTTAGGCTTAATGTTGCGTAGAAAGTTAATGTCTTCCATTATGTATAGATAATTCAATGTAATAAAATAAAATTTCATACATGTACAACACTCGCATGCAAAAATTATAAATTGCAGGATCGGATGTGTATGTGAATTACTGAACATTTAGACTATTATGCATGTCTACGATTGTACAGCTAACAGGGACTAAATGTACTTTTTGTGATATAACTTATTTGTCTGTCTGTCAAATTCAAATCGCAGAAGTATAGGTTCCCATACGAGTATAAGTACTAGTCTCAGTCTGAAGTTTGACCTTACGGAATGAATCAGTATAAATTTCATCACAAGCGAAGCTTTGCAGCTAATGTCGCATGTTGCCCCAAGTATAGTGACCAATTATTTCTGAACAGAATTCCAATGAATTGCATGGGTATTTATTGTGAGATTTAGATAAACCAATTAAAATGTATTCCCTTTTACAAGTGAATGGACCAATTTGACTTTAGATTTTTATGTACATCAGGTTTTCAACAAAAATTAGGTGCGTGTACAATAAGTTTTTATTAAAAAGCAGTAATGCAATATTTATGTTTAATAAACATTTTTATATAATAGATGCGTTGGTCAGTTCAGTTAGTGCAAATGTTCTTCTGAGCTAATACAAAAGGTAATAATTACTAATTTATATACAAGTTTTGCTTGCATGTAGAAAGTGACCCAAGTAAATATGCTAGCAAGTTGAACAATTTTTGTGGATGAATGAATGAGATGATGATCAATCAGTCAGTAGATATGTACAGAGAGTACCATACTATCCCGTTGTACTTGTACGGGATCAAGCCCTTCATCGTTACATCGTTGTCCACCTTCTTTATTTCAATACAAATAAAATAATATTATTTTGCAATTGAATACATAAAAAAATCTGGAATTAGAGCTGCATGTTTTTATAAATGCACTCCAATTGTGTCAAAACAATGACATTGAAATATTCAACTTGGCAGAAAATCTCCTTTTTGTGATATGGTGCAAAAAACAACAAACAACCTTTTATTTAATGTAAATTGCGATAACAGAGATAACATGCATAATGGTAATGAATGATGATTGTCTCTTGTCCAACTCATCTAATTTGGCGATCATCTTCTTTCTTGATCATCATTCATTAAATTCAATGAATTTAATCATCTGAAATAATTCTGCAACCGGCTACATTAAATAAGCAATACATTTTCCAATGTACTTGATTCGATGGGATGGGAGAGGTACAAAAACGTTAGATCATTATATGCAATTGGGTTGCATTCTCTTAACTACTTGTATCAATTTGATACTGCAGCTCGTAAATATCAACCTAAATTCTTAATGTATTTTATTTCATTCAGACTGGCTGATTTTTTAAATAAAACTAAAATATATGTCAGTAATTCTATTTCTTCTGCATTGTTACGCACAATAATGCGAAGCTATAAATGTGGCATGTAAAACATATCTATTCTATTACATGTTGCCTATTAAATAGGTATTGTAAAATACTGTCAAGCATGTTAACATGTGATAATTTAAGATTACACATTTTAAAAGAAATTAAACTTAGAAAAGCACCATACACTGCATAATGACGAATGAGAAACACAATTCTTCATTCGTTGCAATGATTTCGATTTCATTCCGTTTTTAGCAGAACAGAAGTGAACGTAAAATATGGTTAAGCAAAAGGAAGAAGGAGTTAGCTTTTAACATTACATGTAAAAGCAACAAGTACATTATAGCTCATGCGGAAAAGGAACTTTCATTTTCTTTCTATTGTGGTAATATCACAGAAAATTAATAATAAATGCATGTTGTGGGAAAATTGGGTTAATGTAAATGTAATAACTCTGAGAAATTGCAAATTCATGCTAGATGGATTAAGTGAGCCAAAAGAGTTAATACCCAAAATACCGGTTTTAGCCTTTCACTCTCCACACATTAATATTTCATCTTAAAAAGGAATGAATGGATATAGCAAACACCTAATTATAACATTATATGGGTATTGTATTGAAACCAGAAAGGAAATCTTTAGACCACGACCACGCCACATTTCCAGCTTTTTTCAATACCTGCAACCTACGCCAAATGTTAAATATAGGCCAACGACCATGCTTTGTCTTCCAAAAGTTTTTTTTTTTGTAGTTTGATGTCGCATACTCGCATGGTCAAAAAAGGATGTAAAAAATATATATTGTGTATAAAGTATTGTTTGTCTCTTTGTGGGTATATTTGGTCGCCCTCATTTTTTGCTAGCTCAAAGTGATTCCGACTTCGATTTTCATAAAAAAAAATCACACAAATAATGCGGATGATTTAACAAGCTAAAATATCCGTGTTCGAAATAAGGAGAGACCTTTTTGAACAAAATGCTTTACAGTACAGCTCCAACTAGGCTGTCTCGTCTAGTCCAGCATCTCATCTAGAATTGCTCCCAATGTTATATATAAATACTGATGCTTAAAATTCTTTCGTCATTTTGATGGTTCCGTATTAACACAAAAGCTGTGAGCAACAGATAGGCACCTCCTTTGGAATATCTGCATCTTTATCTAAAGAAAGTTTTTTGTCTTGAAGAACGCTGAAGGCCGTTTCATTTGTCAAGCTATATCATGGTTCCATGGTTGGCATGCTCAAAATAATAATATGTATAATATAATATATGTAACCGTAACAGAAAATATATTCATTTAGTATAAAATGTGATGTCATTGATATATCTATCCAATAATTTATAATGCAGCACCACCGTCGTGCAGTCCGTCTCCTCCCTTTGATACTTTTGTTATAGCCTCCTTGCTCTTAACCAAAGAAGAGCAAGAGCAAAGAAGTGAGCAAGCCAAGCCAGTAAAGTGATGTGTGCGTCTGCGTCGTCACTATGTCGTGGAGTGGTGGTTCAGGATTTGAAGGCTGTTTTGTGTAACAATGGCATTAATTTAACTATCAAGGAATTAAGTGCGTACCTTACGTGCAAATGCAAATTAGTCTTTAAAAAACACCATTCATGCATTTTATCAATGTTCTAACCCAGGTGCAAGTAGCCACTAAGCTAGTATTCCCATCAAGAAAAAATCCTACTCCCAATAGCAGACTTCAGTTTCCCAACATCCCAGCCAAATGAAGTCTTTGTTGTTGGATGCATGCTACTTCACAAAATGTCCTTTTGCATACTTTAGTTTGAAAGACGGAACTCCAGTCGTCAAAAAACAAAAGCAGCTTTTTGCTTTGTTACTTCAGAAGAAAAAAATGCCCATAAAAAGTACACCTCACACCTATATACTTATATATACCTAAATAAGATCAGTTATAGTCACTTTACCAATCAATGTTAAATTTGTTTGCACTTTTTAACGAGTCTGCATGCACGAATATGTATATCATTCGCCGTTAGTGAACATTCGCTTTTAGATATTAAGCAATTGTAAGATGAAAATGGAAGGCATTTTTAAGGTGCCGAGGTGTTCAGAACATTTGGTGGAATTCATTTAGGCGTGGTCAGTTTGTCACTGGGCTCAGTTATAAAAATGCCAAACGCATACCCTCCATGTTATCTACGCGATATTGGTAAAAGGAATGCATTATTGGTGGCGACTGGCGAACATGTTTCTTTCTTCTGGCGACATTTGGCGATTCTTTAATTGTAGCATTAGCACAGTACATAATGTATATCGCTATACTATTGACAATCCTATTTTGCATAATGGCTGTTACTATTCTTGGTTTTTTGGTTTTGTACACTTTTTGCCGTAATACCTGAAGGAATTTCTTACTAATATCTAAGAGACTAGAATTGAACTAAATTTTATCATGTACGTATGCATGTGGAATGTGAACGCAATGATTTTTTTGGCTTTGTATTGTAATTGTAACTGATGATAATGATAAGCTCTTAAGTGCATCATACTACGAACCTGGAGGTTCCTATTTCACAATGTACACAGAATTTCATTTGTTCCTCAAGTGAAATAGCGACAGCAAGTCCGTTTTAATATGTCGGACTAAGAAAAGAAATATCTTAATTTTTAAGGTATTTACTATTTTAATTCGAAATTGTTGCATTGCTGTCGTCATCAATGTGTAAGTTATCTCCGTACTAAATTATCTCAATAAAACTACATTGTAGCTGTAATTTAAAAACCAATCAAGTAGAAAATGGCTCAGAAATTGCATTACATTTAAAATTATTATTATAATAACGTTACTGTCATAATACTCTCGTAAAAATCAACAGTTTGACAGTTACATTTATAGGAAGGTTAAACTGCATTGCACATAAATAAATGCACAAGAGTGCCTTAATTTAAATTCAAGTATACGAAGTTTTTGAAGTTCATGTGTGAAACATTAATTTTGATTACTACGCTACTTTTTAGTGTATATGTGCTTTCGCATCACTTTCAGACTCACCACTTGCCAGAAAAGAACCAGAGTACCTTGAAATACTATCAGTTTGAATCGTTAAAATTGGCAAAAGTTTAACGTGTGCCCAATCATACAATTTTTGCAGCAACAATGCGCTACAAGTTTACTTTGAACCTTTTTTGGCTGCACTTGCGTACCTTCAGTTGTGGCAGTGAATTCATGTAGCTTTTACTTTCAAAACAACAATTTTTTCTGATGTGCTATTATTATTGTATCTTCTAACTCAAAAAGCCGCTTATGCGAGGTTGGCTGGCACTTTTACATGGTTTGAGTATCGTACTTGGCTAATGCTTACACTTAACTTAGCAAAAGATTTTTATATCTAAAGATTTGGAATCGACGAGATCCTTTCGTATTAAAAAAATGCATGTTGCAAATTTCCATATCACAAATGATACATTAATTAGAGCTTCGTGACAATAATTCACCTGTAGGTGCTAGCTAACTGCATATTGCTGGTTTTGCGTAATATATATAGATTCTTTCTTTAACTTGCACACATTTTTGTCTATGTCATATTAATAAATTTGGTTGATGTTTTTTTTTTCGCAAGACAGAGGTTTATAAACACAAAATAGTCAAGATAATCAATAAATTGTTTTATATAGATTATATTAATTGCATATTACTACATTATGGTTCATTAAGATGAGTATGAAATGGCAAATTTATACAATAAATCTTTCTTTTTTGCAGTTCAATTTCAATTGAAAGACAACGGATATCGGACGATGGTATTTTAACATGGAATTTACGATGGGACCGCGTCGTCGCAGCGGCATTGTCCATTTCTTGCTAATTACGTAATTACTTCATAATTAAAGGTAAGCCAGACTTTCTTCAAAAAGTATTTTGTCTCGATACAACAAATCGATAAATCATTGCGGCACATCTCCATGTTATATAACAAAACGTTCGCAACTTACATTAAACATTCATTTATTAAAGTTCAAGTAAATTGCAACCATCTTAGAAGTCATGTCGTCTCAGGACGGGAGGTGTTTTAAAAGCAATTGCAAACTTTTGTGTAACAGAACCGTTTCATGGTCGTAAACATTCTAATTGTATGTTTGCAGCATTGCAGCACACTATCATGTTAGTTTTATCAATTTTGTTCATAAAGATGACATGACAGGGACAAACAATAATGTTATAAATAGGAACTACAGGAAAGCTAGTCATTAAAGATGCTACAGTTAATGCTGTTCACGGTTTTTGCGGTGCGTTTATACTGAAAATGGAAGACATGCTTTTTGTTGCTCAAACTCAAAGTACGAATGTATTCGTTCATACACCTTCCTCTTTATTTATTTCTGACGCTAACAAGCACAAGTAAATTAATTACTTTTTAATGTTCAAATATCCTCAAAGGGAATGCTATAGTTAAATGAAGGAAAAATCAAAGCGTAATACCACAAATCTATTTGCTATCATTTTTTCCACAAACTACCCCTTACGCAGCGAGACCGCATGATACAAAAAGCATCTCGCAGTGAGAGAGACTTCCAATAAATATATTTTGGTACACCACTGTGAAGTGAGTGCATTAAAAAGTGATATGATATTCAGCAAAGTTTGGGTAAAACTGGGCCACAAGAAATCGTAGAAGTGGAACCCTTCTTTTATTTTGGCCCACTTGTGCGAATGCATCGTATAATGTATCCTTCTCTATCCTGTGTGCATTTTTTAGTACATATTTGCTTAAAAATAGCACTATCTGAACTAAAGTACTTCTTAATTTCATGTCTACATTCTTCTTTAACTAAAGCATCTATATATACTATCTCTTGCTTTTTACTGGCTTCAGTTTAATAATGATTGTTAAGCTTGTGCACATGCTGTACCTACTCATCATCAGTAGTACCTACATACCATTGTGAATGACGATAGTGATTTCGATGATGACGATTGAATTAGAATGGTATCATATTATGTTTTGCAACCATTTTTAACTATCCGTGATATCATATCAGAGTAAAATTTCAAGGGTTTGCCAAATTACCCTTATATGTGGTATAGTAGCCCTTATGCCATGCCATAACCACACTATTTCACACTGGTGAGAGCACTGCAGTGTCAGCCTCTAATAAAAGACCGTATTTTTTACAAGGATAAATATTTTTAAAGTAATACACATCAACGATTTTGATACCTTGCTCTGCTCTGTCTTGTCATGTTTGTTTGTAATGTCCTCTAAATTTTCGTTCATACTTATTGTGCATTTTTTACATGCACTTAGCTGAAATTTTATTCAAAGAGATCTTCCGTTCTAAAGAATGGTTTAAAGAATTCATATGTATGTTAAAGTAGCTCTATTTAGGAAATTTTCTCTGTAATTTTCAAATAATCGGATACATTTCATTATACTGTTTTAAACGTCGAAGTAACAGAAACACATCCCAGCAGGTATGCATTAACAAAATGGATTTTAACTAAATACAAAAAATGGTAGTTTGTTCCTGTTTACTTTGCACTACAATTACTGGCCTTATACAGACAGCTCTAGTATGTCGGTCGGTATGTTTTACACTATGCTGTGTTAAACAGTGAAAATTATTACCTTAATCAAAAGAAACGTACAATATGTAAAATACATGATAATCTCGTATCAACAATTACCTTGCCTTGCGTTTGCGTACGTACACAATGCACATATACACTTCGTTAACTTAGTTCCTATATTATTAAAAGTTAAATTGTGGTAATAGTTAACAAAAACAATATAGCATAGCTAATTTAAGATGCACATAAAGATATGAATTTCTTATAGAATAACATCACTTCCACTGTTACCGCTATCCTGCCAAATACTCACATCATAATGCGTTTATCGTCAATGAATTTGCCTAAGACATACGATTGTACTATAAGCAGCGATTTTATTGTTTTCTTGAATTTTCAATTTCCCTTTTCAAAAAGTAGCTATACTTGCCTACATAAGCCTCTACTCTGATTATGCTTATTTTATGGTTTATATTTTACACATATTTATTAGCTTTTTTATTTTGTTCCGTTTACTTTATAACTTGTGAACTCAATTTTGCAATGTAGCATGTGTCCGTTATAAATATATGCTATGATTTGAATTTCCTTGAGAGTTTAACTTTTGTTATTTTAACACATTCTGTTATCTTGTATTGCCGGGATCAGTTCAGTTTAGTTGATGCAGTGCAGTTTATATGCTAGACATTTTTTATGTTCTTGAGGAATGTAATTTAGTGCAAGCTGCATAACTTTTTTTTTCAAAAGATGATAAAAATATATGTTACGCGACCCGCTCGCTCTAAATGTAGGCACTTGATGAGCATGAACATCATTATCATGACCAATATCACTTTGTCTTGTTGTGATAATATATGAGTAAGTAGCCCTCAGTGTAGTTACTACTGTTATCATGATCATCGTTATGATAAACTATGTATTTGTAGCAGAGCACTGCCTTGGACATTTGCACATAGTATATCTTTTTGGTTATGATTCTCTTTGAGATATTTTTTTCACGTGAACAACAAAAGTAAGTTTTTTTTGTAGACCGAATCTAAAGAATGGCAAAAGAATTTTCGTGATCGTGAGATTAATGCTCAATGTTCATGACTTTTGAGGAAGATTATTAAGACTACGTGTTATGCTTATGCTTAAGGTTATGGTTCCACATTTACCTATAAACTAGACTAGAGGCGTGTAATATAAATTGTAACATTTTACTTCAACTTCGAAAAATAAGTCACTCTCATCATGCTGGTGTACATTATAATGAGACAAGTTTAATTAATCAAGTCTTGTACATACTTGCATTTATAAAGAATTCATACAGGTTGACTTAATTACTTTTATCCGCATAACATGTTTTTGGTGCGTAGTATAATTTTACAACTTTACTAAAAATCTTATGATGACAATGCCAAAAGACTCACAGATTAGTATCATATCATGACTTTCGATACATGAATATGTTCCCTTTTACTTTCGTAAACAATGTTTAATACCCGAGGCAGTTATTATTATAATCATGAAACACAACAAGTACATGCATAAATTTCTGCATATTTAACTTGTTTTCACATGATTACAGCTCAAAATTTAATTTAAGTGTGTATAAGCATGAAAAAATATAATATTTCCAACAATTCCTTGTAGAGAATATTTTTGTTACAATGTCACCATACACGTAATGTTTGGTGGTTGATTTGCTGTTTTCGATCAGAGATACATGTATATATTATGCTGTTATCACGACGTCCGCACACGCCCTGTATGGTATTGCTATTAGTGAACGCCTGCGTGATGCCAAAATAAATGACGCTATTCAAACATTCTTTCATATCTAATGGTGTGGTAAGGGTAAGAGTGACCATTTGCTTTAAAGAAAAAAATACTAAACGTCTGTATTCATCTCAGAGATAATGCTTTTGGTCAACAAAAGTGATCAGTGATCATTATGATTTACGATATGTAAGCCAATTATATATTGACTTTCAAATTACTAGTATATCAACTTATAGATGGATTTTAAATACTAAGAACAATACTTTGTTAATGAGTAAAAAAATGATTCTGAGGCATTTTTATATGAAACAAATACTTTTATGAACGTATTATATATTATGTACGTATAATTTATATTTACACATGTAATATAATACACATTTCCTACAGCTTATTTATATAGGTAATGCATTCCTATACCATGGATCCTTTGTAGTTTTCGATTTGTTTTTTTACGCACTGATTGAAAGTGCATCATAATTAGAAGGCTTGCAAATTCTATGTTATCAATGTAAATTTGTAAAAGGCACATTTTGTACTGATTTTGTACTTAGCATTGTTTACAAAAATAGGCATAGGATTCATCATGATGGGCATGGCCTAAAGTTTTTTTTGCAACTTGTTGAATGTTCCTTACACTGAATTAAGTAAGGAAGCGGCACGGAAAGTAATATTATAGGGCGAGGCATTTTTTTACATTAAGACACGAGATAAGATTTTAATGTTTAATGAAAGATTTAAAGAGATTAGATGTTCTGATGTGCCGAATTCCTGTATTATAAGTAGGTACATTAAATTTTGTGGATTCTCTTTTATAATGCATTTCTGTGTTTCTTTCTAAATAGTCATTTCATATAATTGAGAAATTTTAATATTAATATTACACCGCCAGAATAATGAATTTTATTTTATTTTATTGCCAGAAATTGATTTTTACTTTCTACAAAACATTCCAGACATTAATACACAATTTTTCATGTTTCAAATAGTTATTATGAGAAATAATCTTTATATTAAAATATACCTATGTGCCAAGTCAAATGAGAAAATTGAAATTTAAAATTTTGTAGCTCATGACTAATGTAAAATGCACACCTGTGTCAGTATGATTTATGTAAAAGTGAGCTTGAGAAAAAGGAAGAGTAATCAAGCTGAAAATTCTTTTGAATTTATCATATAGTTCCATACACCATCCAAAAAACTCATCATCACCAGAGAAGTCTGACAGACTGAAGCCGGGCAGGGATTTGAGAAGTGAGGTGAACGTCCTCATCATCATCCTTCCGTCCATCATCATCTTCCTTGCCGGAGGATATAAAAAAAATATTTCCTCCGCATTTCATTTATTGAATACAATTCAAACAACTTCACCGTGATATCTTCCTGACGAAACGAAATAATAGAAGAAGAAAAATCTATCAAGATGCCATCCATGAGACTTGATGCGACTTCGGAGCCAGAGTACAGTGACGATGAATCAGCTCCATTGGCTAATCATGACATTTATGGCGGAAGGTAAGGAAGGAAGAGCGTCTTCTTCAACACACATAAAAATAATAATGAAAACAAAACACTCTAAAGACTTTCATAATCTGAAACCGTACTATTCTGTAGACAACTTAATTCACTTCTTTCACTTGGCACTTGTTAAAATCAAAAGAAATTCATTTTCATATTTCATCCTCACTTTTATTAAAAATGTTAACCAATGAAGTGGAGCTAATTTTTTGATAATTGACTTTTGATGTGGATTTCAGTCAAAAAAGTGTAGACACCAGAAACTGGGATGTCTTTAGAAATCTTCCACTTGAATCGGAAAGCGAATCGATTGAAGATCAGACATGCTACCTATTCGTTATTAAACTTCTCAAAGTAAGTACCTATTTGAATTCTTTTTGATGTATGTATTGTTTTGTACAAAAAAATGCATGCATGTATGCAACAATGCACTTGGCATCATGTGAAGAACGACTAATGATGACAGGAGGGGCATGGATAAATTTTTACGATAACAAAATACAGTTAACTTATGTATGTGATGTTAATGTCTGTTGTCTGAAAAAAATGTTCCGTACACTATTTATCATCAGGTATGAAAATCCTAACAGAAAAAAAAATGAAGAAAAAACTATTGATGATTAGTCAATATGGAAGCGTCTTTTGTGAGTACAGCTTCATTTTGTATAAGAGCGTAAATACCTGAAGCAGTCAACAAGTTGACGAAAGAAAAGTCTTTGTTGGCTAACGATTTGTGTTTGTAAAGTAATAAAAGGTAAATTAACGTTCATGGGAGGTCGTGGAGAATTCGTGACCTTTTGAAAAATATTTCCTTGCTGTTGTTGTCTTGTTATGCTTTGTCGTGTCATGTATCGTGTGCAGTAAAAATACCTGCTGCGAGAATGTCTACTACTAGCCCATCAAAAACGACAACAAAGCTGTCGCCATTAAATATTTAAAATCTTTTTCTACTGACAAATAGTAATTACAGACATACATGGATTTTAATTGGAGATTGGTTGTGTTAAAATTATGCTACACATTATGTTGCATGCATGCATTTTTTTCTGGATGTTAATGAACTGTACAATGTAATCATATAATCATGATGATGATGCTTATGCTAAATCAATTATCTTTCGAATTCCTTCAGGTGCTAGCTTACCTTGTAACCTTTACTGCTGTGTTAGGGGGTGCAGTTCTAGCCAAAATTAGTCTTGTATTAATGACATCTCAGTTGGAACCTGATAGATCGGTGCCGTTTTGTAATAAGAAATATGGTACGTAATTTAAAATGTCTAAATATTTACCAATCAAATTTTTATGGATGATTTGTACTTTTATGGGGCTAAATTGTGATAAAAAAATATTAAATTGCAGGAAGAGACAAAAAATTTGAAGCGACGATCTCTGAAGTGGAGAGAATTTCTTGGACATGGGCTATCTTGATTGCCTTTTTAATTCCAGAGATAGGTGCTTTCATTAGGTCACTTCGTATTTGTGTATTTAAAGCATGGAGAAAACCCTCCACAACAGAATTTGTGATACCTTTGTTCTTCGAGGTAATTAAAAAAAAACTAATTATTGCGATGCACTCTATTTTATTTTCCAATGTAATTCACAACTTTATGTATAATTTGTGTTGTATCTGTAGACATGCTATGCAGCTGGACTTGCATTGTTTGTGTTCGCTGTACTGCCGTCCGTTAATGTTTTAAAAGCTGTGATGCTCACGAATTGCGTTTGCCTGATCCCCGGACTGTTCGGTAATTGAATATGTCTTCTTATTTTTCTTATTTTAACTGAAATGTTGATTAAATAGTAATCTTTAATTGATTTTTTTGCTTGTAGGCATGCTCTCTCGCTATCCAGAAAGGGAAAGCAGAGGGACGTGGGTATTAAAATGCTCCATTGATCTTCTCGCTGTTATATTCCAAGCGAGTGGACTGATGGTTTGGCCCATTTTGTCATCCATGCCACGTCCTTGGTTGTTACCTTTATCAGGAATTTTAATTTCTTGTGGCTGGTGGGAGAACTATGTCGACAGCGATTCTCCATTCGGTAAAATATCACATTGCCCCAAACATGATATTTATTGGCTTTTATTGCTAATGGACAAAGCAAATAAATTGTTACTGTTTGCTGTCATTTTAGGACCTATTCGGGCTCTCGGGAAACTGCGTAAAAACCTTGTTATCACCCGCTACTTCACTTACATCTTTCTTTCAATCTGGAAAATGATTGTTTTCTTCACCTTCATGATTCTTTCCGTTTGGCTTACGCATGGAAATGTGTCAAACTTATTCTCAAAGGCCTCAGACTCATTTGCAACTCACAGGATCAACGTGACTGAAATTAGGGCACCAGAAAGTGGTGTTCTTCCAGATATTCCTGGGTCTGGCCTTTTAGTGGATGTGATTCCAGAAAGATCGAACCAATACGCTGTGCAATATGCTCTTTTCATCCAAATTATGGCAGCTTACATTTGTTACATTTTCGGTACGTAAAAAGGATAGAAGCAAAATTCAAGTTATTTTTTTTGTTAAAAAAATTGTAAAATTAATCACGGATTTTTTACAGGTAAATTTGCGTGCAAGATTTGCATTCAAGGATTCAGCTACGCATTCCCTGTTAGTTTGGCTGTTCCCGTCACACTATCTATTCTTATCGCTTTATGTGGTTTACGTACGGAGAATGCTTGCTTCTGGGAGAATAGGATGCCCCTGTATCTGTTCTGGAGCTGTCCTAATGATGACTTCATTGAAGGATTTTTGACTAAAGAGGTTCGCATATCGTAACTTAACAGACTTCAAATCAATACTGCAGTAAAAGTTTGAATTTGATTTATAATGTTGCTACTTCATGTATTTCAGCATTCATGGTTATGGCTATTATGGTTGGTGTCTCAAGCGTGGATAACCATCCATATTTGGACTCCCAAGTGCGAGCGTTTAGCCAGTACAGAAAGATTGTTCGTTACACCTATGTACAGCTCACTTCTTCCTGATCAGTCATTAGCACTTAACCGGAAAAGAGAAGATGACTATGACATCCGGGCTGATGAAGTGGAGCAGGATCCTACAGAAACAGATTATGAAGAAATCAGATCAATCGACTCTTCTCATAAGGAAAAAGAAGTCAAGTACAAAGCGGATACCATTCCCAGGATTTGGGCTTGCGCTACAATGTGGCACGAAACGAAAGTATGTTATGTGCAATTAAGACATAACATAATATGTGCAGTATTTAAATTAAACTTTAAAATCATATATGTATATTTTTGTCTTTAAATCCGTAGGAAGAGATGATGGAAATGTTGAAAAGTATCTTCCGCATGGATGAAGATCAGTGTGCTCGTCGTGTCGCCTTGAAATATTTCGAAGTAGTGGATCCAGGATATTATGAATTTGAAAGTAAGTTTTATTCTTTATGCGCAGATATAAAGAAACTAGAGGGCATTATATAATTAATAATTTATCTATATTTTAGCACACATTTTCTTTGATGACGCTTTTGAATTGCGAGATGAAGGCAGTATGTACTCTCCTATGATTGTCAATCCTTTCGTGAAGCTGCTCATAAGCTGTGTGGAAGAAGCTGCTTGCCACGTTCACGAAACCATTGTTAGGATCCGACCTCCAAAGAAAATGCCAGCGCCATACGGTGGACGTCTGGAATGGATTCTGCCAGGAAAAACGAAAATGATTGCTCATTTGAAGGACAAATCTAAAATTAGGCACAGGAAGCGTTGGAGCCAGGTCATGTACATGTACTACTTACTTGGACATCGTCTTATGGAACTTACCATTCCTGTTGCCAGAAAAGAAGTCATTGCTGAAAATACTTATCTGCTTACCTTGGATGGAGACATTGACTTTCACCCTTCTGCTGTAGAATTATTGGTCGATTTGATGAAAAAGAACAGAAACCTGGGTGCTGCTTGTGGACGTATTCATCCCATCGGTTCCGGTCCCATGGTGTGGTACCAAGTTTTCGAGTACGCTATTGGGCATTGGCTTCAAAAGGCTACTGAGCACATGATTGGTTGTGTACTTTGTTCTCCCGGATGTTTCTCATTGTTTCGTGGAAAAGCCCTTATGGACGACAATGTTATGGCTAAATACACCTTAAAATCTGACGAACCTCGGCATTACGTACAATACGATCAGGGAGAGGATCGTTGGCTTTGTACATTGCTTCTTCAACGAGGTTATCGTGTCGAATACTCAGCCGCTAGTGACGCCAAAACTCACTGCCCCGAAGGATTTAACGAATTCTATAACCAGCGTCGTCGATGGGTACCCTCTACAATGGCTAACATTTGCGATCTTCTGATGGACTACAAGAGAACTATCAAAGTCAATCCAGATATTTCCATGCCTTACATCATTTACCAATTCATGTTGATGTTTGGTACTATTCTTGGACCCGGAACTATATTTCTTATGTTGGTCGGTGCTTTCGTGGCTGCATTTAGAATTGACAACTGGACTAGCTTTTATTACAACATTATTCCCATTGCTTTCTTCATGTTTATCTGTTTTACCTGTAAATCTGACATACAGGTTAGCTACAATATAATTCATCTTTTTCTTTATAAAATCTTAACTATATCGAATAACATTTTAAATTCCCTTTTGTTTGTTTTCCAGCTTATATTTGCGCAGATAATGTCAACGTTTTACGTAATGGTCATGATGGCTGTCATTGTTGGTACGGCACTTCAGTTGGGCGAGGACGGTATTCAATCTCCATCTTCTATATTCTTGATATCACTGTCGAGTTCGTTTCTAATAGCGGCGTTACTACATCCGCAAGAGTTTTCGTGTATATTACCCCTGCCACTGTATTTCTTGTCCATTCCATCTATGTACTTGTTGCTCATCATCTATTCCTTGGTTAATTTGAATGTCGTCTCTTGGGGTACTCGAGAGGTCGTCGGCAAGAAATCGAAACAAGAGTTAGAGGCTGAAAAGAAAGAAGCGGAAGAAGCAAAGAAAAAAGCAAAAAAAGCAGGATTCCTTGGGTTTATTCCTGGAAAGAATGCTGATGATACCGAAGGCTCATTAGAATTTTCATTTGCTGGACTTTTTAAGCTTATGTGTTGCACCCATCCAAAGTCTGTTAATGAAGGTGAACAGCTTTTGAGAATTGCCGACTCTTTGGATAAGGTCACGAAACGCTTGGACTCTATTGAAAAGTAAGTATGACGTATTTTAACCAAGGCGGAGTAAAAAAATAACTTGCTGTAACACTTTTTTGTGTGTATATTTTTAGAGCAATGGATCTTCCACCAAGCGGAAGAAGAGTTTCCACCGTGGGAGCATCAGCAATGAGTCCAAGAAGTAGAGACAACATGGACACAGTGGATGAGAAACATGAAGATGGAAGTGACGGAAACAAGGAGGACGATGATGATGAAACGTCATCAACAGGTATAGTCATTAATCTCTTGTCACTGTCGATCACTTGCAGACATCAAAAGTTTAAAAGTATACCATAACATTTAACGAATTGTTGACATTTTAGAAACCAGAGAAAAGCGAGACGACCTTATCAATCCATACTGGATAGAAGACAGAGACCTTAAGAGAGGCGAAGTGGACTATCTCTCGGGCCATGAACTCAGCTTCTGGAAAGACCTCATTGAAAAATATTTGAAACCTATTGATTCAGATAAGCAAAAGGAGGCAAGTCTTTGCAGTTTCTATATGTTATGCTATTTTGTTGTGTTTTATTGACATCGATGCTGATTGTTCAACTTTTTTTTATGTTTTCAGGCTCGTATTGCGAAAGAACTCGCAGAATTAAGAGACAGATCTGTCTTTTACTTCTTTATGATCAACGCCATTTTCGTGCTCATTGTCTTTCTCATGCAGCTTAACAAAGACGCTTTGCATCTCAAATGGCCTTGGGGAACTAAGGAAAACGTTACTTTTGAGGAGCTCACTGGTCATGTAAGTGTAACGCAAAAAATAAATAGAGTATCACAATGCCCCAACCTGTGCAACCAGTATACTGCAGTATGGTATGGTTAAAAGAACATGTTGCTTGCATGTTGCTTATAGTATTCTAGCAAAGGCTGAGTTAGAGTATAAACTGAGACTCAAACTGTCAATAAATGTCAATTCGATGTCTCGAATTGCTGTATAAAGTAGAAAAGTTTTTTGAATTTGAAAACTTATTATTATTATTACTTTATTAAAGGTCATCGTCCACAAGGAATTCCTTCAACTGGAACCTATTGGTTTGGTGTTCGTTGCTTTCTTCGGCATGATTATCATAATCCAGTTCAGTGCTATGTTGTTCCATCGTTTCGGAACCTTGTCTCATATCCTCGCTGCCACCGAATTGACAGGTTGTGCTAAGGAACCTGACAATCTAGGCGGTGGCAAAGACCTCGCAGTACAAAGGGAAGGGGTACGGTTGATACGAAAGTTCCAGAAGTTAAAGAATTTGGACGGTAAGTCTTGTTTATAAGTATTTATGTTCAAGTTTATTACATGCTTTGAAACTCTAATCTGAATATTGGTTTAATTAATATGCAACAGGGGATAGCGACAATGGTGGTCATCGTGGTGGTATCATGCCAGGCGATGTTGCCAGAAGAAAAACAATTCATAACTTGGAACGACAGAAGAACCATAAGAGACAGGTTGGAACTCTCGACGTTGCTTTTGAGAAGAAATTTAAAGAGATTCTTAACTGTAAGTTCAAAATTTGATTATTTATCAACTTATTTGATGCTATAATTACGACTAAATAATCATATTCTTATTTCCATATTAAAGCCCCTGACAAACAAGCTAGACTGTTTGGTGGACAAGATTTGCAAGTTACATTCCAAGCTCTCAAGGAAAGGCGCACAAATGTCTTGGAGAGACGCAGCTCTGGGGCTGAGCGTAAGAAGTCAAATATGGAAACTCTGAAAGGTCCTATTCTTCCAATGAATAATGGATCAGGCACACCTAACGGAGGAGGAACTTTGGCTTCTGGTGCATCAAGAAACAGGGGAAAAGCTCCCAAACCTAAAGTGACCAGCATAGATTTTGCCAACGGAAATCATGGTGTTGGGGGGCCAGGTGCAATGAATCAGGTAATGCCTCAAATTCATCAGCAAATTTATTTTATGCATTAAAAAGCAGGAATGATCACCTTCACACAACAAATATTCTTGTCATGTTACAGGGCTACATGCCGGACGAAGAACTCCAGTTGTACGCTGTACAGCAAAGCAGAAGGAACTCTCAGAACTGGAGAGATCCAGAAGCTGGATTAATGGATGCTCAGCCGCAGCCCAGAGTCGGTGGTATCTACGATCATTTACCAAGGAGGAATAATAGTCAAATGTAATACCAACCAAGCGTAAACTTATAGCCATGTAAAAATGCCCACACTAAAACGTTGTTCGATATATACAATCGAGCTGCTGCACCGCATAATGATGCATAATTTTATACCAATATATTTCTGTGTAAAAAAACGTTTAGTTCGTTTTTGGCTTATTTGTACTTTTTTTTACCTTTTTTATAAACTTTGGACTTATACACTACGTATAATTTATTTTCTTCTGCGATTTCCACTATTTTAATTTGACAAGGGAAACTAAGAATGATATTTTTTTCTTGTAATGTATCTTTTTAATATTTAGATAGCTGCAGAATGCTCATGTTTTTATTATATTATTTTCTTGTGCCTTTCAATAAGTCATTAAAAATCTTCAACCTACAAGACGTTTTTGCTCTGTGACTGTTCTATAGCCAATTTTTTATGTTGTCTATCGTGGAACAATGTTTGTTTTGTATATATAGTAGGGTATACTCATCAGACTTATGGAACCTCTCATTATTACGTTGATTAGTTTGCTTTAACAATTTGTTTTTGTCGCGATATATTGCCCTATATGGCGATTTTTAAATGTGCCTTAACGAAAATACACCTAATTTAGAATATAAGTATTTTTTCATCAATTTAATGATATTATTAGAGATTAAAAAAACTATGTAATATTGCATCAATTTATAATATATGTAGTATTTGACTATAAGTTCGTTTATAGAAATGCAACGCAACAGGTATAATAAACTTTATAATTTTTTACAGGAGCAAAATGAAAAAAATCATAAAAACTTCCAATCTCAATAATAATTTCAAACGCGTATATATTTTATACAAATCTTTAATAATTTTTTTTCACAAAGTAAGTATTGGAAAATTTTATAAAAACCGTATCATAAATTAAATATTTACAAAAAAGAAACTAAAGTGACAGAGTATTTAGTGAACATGTAGATTAATATATATATTATGTATCTGAAAACAAAATGTTCAATTTGTGGTGTATTGTTTAAGGCAATAAAATATATTGTGATTTTATTGGGAGAAATGAAACAAGAAAAAGAGCAAAGAAATAAAGACTACTTATTACATTGTAATATGATGTATGTAAAATATAATTAACTGATTGAGGTGAACTTTTCAACTTTTTCTTTTATTTATGTGGTCTTAAAGGTCACTAGCATCTTAGATTACAATTCATTCTTTCACATATAAAATCTTGTGTGACATTTTCATCTGAAGCAATTTCTGAGCAACAAAAACTGCCTGTTGATAGTGTTGGATTCAGTTTCCCCCATTCATTCATTAAAAAGGTTTGCAAAAAAAACACATTTTCATTTCATAGTAAACCAGATTAAATCAAAAAGGTACGCACCACCTACAACTAAAACAGAAGAGCCTTGCAAATGTCACTTCTCATCTGAGTAGATCTTCTTTTTTTTTGATTGAGTTCCGGATGTTATGCGAGAACGATATACTTGGAATGGAACATTTTTATATGGTGTACAATTTCACTTTGTTTTCAACTCACGCCCACGCAATCCATTTATATGGTGTTTTGTGAATGAACGCAAAACCCATCATGCACGATGAACAAAACAAACACACTAATAATGTTACTTAGGATAAGCATTGCTTTACTACAGCTACAGGCATACAAACTTAGTACGTGATACAAGGGAAAAATAACATTGTAAATGGCACAGGTAAAAGCTTTTCTTTGTTTCAACAAATCCACCAAGTTGCTCCATGACAGGAAACTACATACGCAACTTTTAAACTCTATCTTTGCTAATTGCAAAAAATTTTACTTGTTAAACAAATAGTGTAAAAAAACGGTTCACATTTTAAATGCCAAATCAAGCATGACGTCATTGTTGTCTACTTTATTTCGTCATTAAACATATGAAAGGAATGATTTCACATAACATTTTTTTTTTAATCTCAGTGAGCAAATCTTTACAATAAATTCGTGGGACTTGAACTTCAAGAAATTTTAAACGTCATACCATATTGCTAAACTTTACTTTCACCCAACTGCCATTTGAAATTTAAAGTTTTCCAAAACTGGAGTACTTGCATAATTTATCTTTTTCATGCACACCTTCAATCTTTACTTCAGTTGAATGAATTTCAGAAATAGTCATTTTTTCACTTTAGATACCAAAAATAGTTTAAATACTCTGCTATCATTTCTTTAAAATTCATTGGTCCGGAAAAATGGCGAAACTCAAACATAAAAAATGTATTGACTGAAGTTGAGAAAACGTGAGATTTATTTTTTACACTGACATAAAATATTGCTCACGCACATGGTTGCGTTGCTTATTTTATTTGGTAGTAATGACGTTAGTTTTACTACAACCGTGACAGGAAATAATTATTTTTAGAACGCAGGTCTCTTCAACGAATGATTACCATTCATGTGACATAGTTGACGTCGATACATGCTCTATTTGATGTTTCAAAGAAAAAATTTGGATGTAAACCCGAGTTGTCCTTTCGTTGTTCATATCACATTTCTTTTCCTTTTCTCTTCTGACGTACATATCATTTTGTTTTCAGCGTTTAACAACGTAACTAATTCCATACTGCCTCTCTCCTTTTATCTTTCCTTTGAATTCTGGGAAAATACAAAAAAGTGATTCTTTTAAGAAAAAAGGAAGAAAACGTAAAAGGTTTCATTTTTCTTTGAACTCTTTTTTATTCTCCATTCTACAACACATAATGTAGCTTACGTAGGTGCGTAATACTCTTCCTTCTTATTAATGTGCATTGAAGAATATCACTTGGTACGCTATAAGGCAACCATGCGAGAAGTACTCTCTATAAAAACCCTAATAATAATAAGAAAATGAAATAAAATAGGAAGAAAGTGATGGAGATCAGTTCACGTCTACTGTTTCAGCGTATTTGGTGTGTACTGTGTAGAATGACAAATTTACATTGAGTCAGACGACATAATATGACATGCTTTTCCTACTACCACAAAAATGGGTCTTAATGTACCACGGAAAATATGATATACGGAAAATCGGTAATACGCAACAAGCTGGTATTGAATATTAAAATCCAGAATCAGATCATCATAATAGCGTATTATCAAAACTATATTAAATGAGTAGTGAACGTAAACGAAAAAATTCTCCGCAACATTTTTTTTCTGCATGTGAGCTGCGCTTTCAATGTATTAAGACTCAAAGCCATTCCATGACGTAATGCTGAACGCAAACATTGTATTCGCTTCGTCTCCAGACAGCAGCTTAAATGCATCTAAGTTGGTATGATGTAATTTTGAATTATCTACTCAACGATGTTATTATTCAGAATAATTTTCGAGAATAGTATTACCTTTCGAATGATTACTAATTATAATATTGTTTAGATTATTTAATTAGTACTAATAAATCGTAAAATTATGCAAATTAAAGTTAAGAATCCTGAATTAAAGTAAACCCCCGAATTAAAGTGTATAAGCACTAACAAGTGGAAAAACAAGGGACCGGGAGAAGAAACAGGTGAACGCGGTAAAAAGGAGGGAATCGAAGGGAACTGGGGGGGGGGAAATCGAGGATACAACGCTGGAATCGACTGGGGCTGAGGGAATTGACAGGGACTGGAGGGAATCGACGGGAATAGGAAGGGAAGTTCCCTGTGAAAAGTTCAGCGATTATTTATTATCCTTCTAGCAGCTCGGCATCATCCTATGACGGGCACCTTCTGCTTGTTATAAGTAACTCATCAAACATTTTTAGTTGTACAATCATATATTATGAAACATTATATAGTTCACGTAATGTGTGGGTTTACTGTATCGTTTACATTTGCATATTACGTAAATAATGTAGGAAATACAATCTTTTACACGTTTTTGTCAACCAAGACGCAAAGAAAATAAAAACCTATCATGAAGGCAAAGTTTATCGGTCGCCAACTCGATGGAGGCGAATTTATGACGCTTCATTTCTTCAGATGAGAAAAGGCGCACGTAAGTACGAGACAGTATAGTGTAGTGTAATATTTATATTTATAATGACGATTGCATCAAAATTCTTGTTTGCTTTCAAAATGCCAAAATAATGGACACTACAACTTAAACAAAGTAATCGTCATCATATTTATTTTTCACGTGTAGTGAAAATCTACGCAAGCATGAAATAATGTTATCATCATGCTTCTTTTTGTATTCATACATGTGATAGCTGGGTGCTTACATAGTTAATGAAGTCATGCAAATTATCTTTGACATATATCTATATCCCCACGTAAATTAACGAGGGTCAAAATAAAAAAGAATATAAACAGTTGCTTGTCAATTTTTAATTTTTACGTCGGCTTTTGCGTAATTTCAGCAGAAATACTATTTTTTCTACATTCTAAGCTGCATACTTTGTCTGCAATTGTCGTAAATGTTTGATGTGTGTATTGTTTTATTGGGCAGGTGTAGTGCCTACGTTTCACCAATTATGGCTGCTATTAAATATTCACAGGTGCTTGCACATTGTACGTGTAAGTAAGTAGACATGAGTAATGTGTGTTAGTATTTTATATGATGCTTGAAAATGTCATTTGACATGTGTGTGTGAAAGTCATGTGAGAGTGAAAGCTGTTATGACTAAAATACGTAATAAAATTCAAAGAAAGTACAAGCGAAATACTTTTGTAAATAAATTTTTATTTTCGTCCCTTTCTCTTACATGTACATGTTTACACACACCTATTTGATTTGAACATGAATAAATTGGAAAACCGTCATCACTTTTTCCTCCACTTGTCCTTCAACTTAATCTACGTATACACTTATATTGGAGGAAAGTATAAAATAAAGTAAACGTAGTAAAATGTGACATTTTCACAGATTATTATTGCTTGTACAAAACAAGTTATAACAAGTCATATAATTGCATATTATTATTGTGTCAAGAAGTGGAGATTGAGAAACTTTTTTTCTTCTAAATATACTTTTCTTTACCACTTTCTCCACATTTCTGTGAACTCGCAAAAATTCTCCCACTATGATGTAGTGAGTTGTACTGTAAGTGGTGTGTTTCTCATGCCATGTCTGGGTCTAATGCTGTGTAGCTATGCATAGCCACTCCACCACCACCACTACCTTGAGAAAGGAACATAAACGATGACGCCATGAATGTTATGACGTCACGGATAAATACAGACACCGTACTAATGTTTTAACAGCCCAGCGTAGTTAAAAAAATAATCATGTTTTTCCTTTCACCGTGTGCTTGTGTCTACAAAGACATTTCTCAAAACAAGTATAAAAATACTCCAGTTTACCTATACAGATTGGTACTTATTACATGGGAACTCTCTATGAAACAAGTAAATATGCACATAAATTCGGTACTCTCACTTTAATTGTATAACTATATGAAAAGATCTTAGGGAAAGTTCCGTAATGGGAAGAGTAGGTGGGGATTTGTTTTCCTCGTTTGTCCTCCCTACAGTCAAGTGCTTATCATGTTCCCTCGAAGTGGAAGTAATTACTACACACATACAGTAAACAAATATGTTTATATTGTTTCGCCATAGTTTTTCCATTATTCCATTTCGCCATAGTCGAGGTGGTGGTGGTGTAAGTAAGAGGAATTGATATAGCAAGAAAAGTGTACATATCTCTACATGTTATGTTCATAAGTAATGGCATCGTCAAAGTCGAGTCGTTTCCCGTCTCCACAAGGAGAAACCAGTCATACACGCCAAGTAGTCGAGGATATTGATGAGGTAAGTCAGTAAAAGCAGAGAAGTTTTGCTGCAGGCACAATTTCTTACGTTATAAACATTTCCGCTGGATTGTGATGGCATTACACTGGTAACAAAACTACATGAGGGAGGATGCTACCGCTACCACAACTAGCTTTGCTTTCCAAGGCTGCCACTATAAGTACACTATGCCATGATTATAGTCTAACAAAAGCTGTGCTATGGGCCTAAAATGTGTATGAATGTAAACTATGACGTTATCGTTTTTTAAAGTTTGCATTGTATTTCAAGCATGTAAGCTTTCATGTAGGCTGTACCTACCAATAATACCATAATAGATGCATAGGCAATGTATACTGTTTTCCGGATTCCTTGGAATAGAAAGGAAAGCAGACCCCTGCTTTTGATCCTTGAGGGAAAGTTGTGCAAAAAGAGGCTTTTCTTCGTCCTCCCCCACAACGGGCGGTGTTTGTGGAAGCTTGTTTTTGTCGGAAAAGTTATATGAGTGCAACATGACAAGGATACGTGAAAGTATAAAAGGGAAAGTATAGTGTGCTTACTGGGGAGTGAGTATGACGCAAATGATGACGGCATGGAATTGATGGCGTCATCGTTCTTACAGAATAAGCAGTATGTGTGTGTATGCCTGAGCTGTGTGTGTGTGCTCAGTGAGATCGTCAGTGGTCCTCTTATTGCTCTCTGTGTACTTTTGCATGTTTCCGTTCCATGCAAGCTAGGAAACTCCGAAACCGGGGAGCTGAGCATAAAACCAAGCTAAGCTCTAGGATTTGCTCTTCAAAACATTACACGTGCTTGAGCTGAACAGACACACTGAGAGAAAACAGAGAATTGCACAGAAAACGTATATATTGCACAGGCTTCCAAGTTGACTTGAAAGAGAAATGAAGCTCCCTTCAAATACAAGAAATTGTCAATTTTACTTTGAGAAACAAAGAGTCATACAAGTAAATGACAAGCTATATTGTCTCAAATAACAAATCGCAACATTTCAAGTAAAAGTTACTTGAAAATTGCATTTAAAAAATGTTCCAGTGCAAAAAAAGTGATTGACTGCAAGTTACACTTGACCAGACTGATATACTCACGTAAGTATATCTGGGCATTCGATGGACAAATTAATTTTTGCTTCTTGTACCTGAAAAAGTGCATACCTGACTGATTAGCGAGAAAGGCAGAGTGATAAATAGTAAAAACTGCCATACTATCCTGGCAAAGCTAATGATACCTGAAGCTAAAAAATATTATAAAGCTGCAACGGAAAAGTATTCATAATTCAAGTATTTCTCTTTTCTAGTATAAGTTTTGGTGATAGTGAATTGTGAAAAGCTGAAAAATACAAAAAGTGATTCAAATTAAGTCATCTGCTTTCAAGATACCTGAACTAGTGCAACTACCGCCCGAAAACACAAACATTCATATTTTTTGACCGAGAGTACATGAATATCAATAATCTTCCAAACTGCCAGGTAAGAATCAAATTCCACAATTTCCATAAAAGTAAAAAAAAATATCAAAATTTGCATGTCAAAATCCGCCCCGATATTTCCAGACATTTCATCATCGCCATTCATTCAGGTAGCATACAAATTTGAAATAGCTCCAGAGAGAAAGTCACTCTGGCCCATGACCCTGTCATGGTAAGTTCCCGCCCGGCTTGCATACACGTTGCATACGCACATGAAATCACATGAACAAAGTTGAACTCCCAACACATTATGCATCTCCTCCGGTAATAAGAGCATACACCTTCGCAATCGCACACACATATAGACATACAAGTTCACTAGCTAGACTATCATTACTGGCGTAAGAAGAAGTAGAAAAAAACCGCATGACATGACATCAACATCACCAGCTCTTCTCTCGCGACACTGCTCACATGATATAACCAGACAAGTCTATTTTTTCTACTCACAAGATCTAATATGTATCACACACCACACTGCATCATCTTCAACTGAAAAAATCATCATATGACTTTGAATTTTGCGTACGGTTGTTGTCACCAGAGGAGCGTAGGTTCTTTGCAGGTTAAAGAAAGTGAGTTGAAAAACCAAACATATAAACATCACACCGCCTAAGATTACATGCATAAAAACTCAGATAAGATTACATTCTGGATTAGTTCCATTAAAAAAAAATCATATGCAAACATAAAACAGGTCTTAAGATTACCTACATGCTTTTCTGTACTGCTAAAAAAATCACGCACTTTCCCTAACGCGAAACTTGGTTTTCATGTCTGCAAAATAACTATTTGAGTAGTAGCAAGGGTAGATGAAAAGCACATGCGTAAAAATAGGAGTAAGGTTTTCAGGTACATTTAATCAAAAATGAAACAGTTGACTACACAATATTATTAGCAAATTACAAATCAGCAAGTCGTGAATAGTCAAGTCACCGAGAAAACTGTGCATGTAAAAGTGAACATGTTTTTTTCCCGTAAAGCGAAAAGCAAATATTTAGGCACGCATGTTGAGCTCGTAGAGAACGAGCAAATTTTTTTTGTGTATGGAGCAACGAGCTATTCAGTATCAGTATCTAGTACAGCATAGCATGCTATCACAATGTGTTATACGAGCAACTTGGGATGCGGGTAGATTGGTACGAGCGTCTGTAATGACGTCAATCCGGGTCTTGCAGGCACATCACCCACGTCATTACCCTGACCAATGACGCCAACTGGACAGGGTGGAGTGGGGAACTGTAGCATAGTCCATCATACTGATAGCAGCTCTAGTCTCTAGTAGAAAGAGAAAATGTGTGTTGTGTTGAGTAGCGTGGTGTGTAATGCCTATTTTTGTAGTATTGTACGGTGTTGCCGAATATGATGTGATAAATATAATGCATAGCATCATCATAACAAGCAAGGCAAGACTTCACCTGCTCTGCTTATACACCCTCTCTCTCTCTCTGTATTCTGTATAGACCAATGTTTTGGCTACATGCTGCATGTATTTCTCGGATATAAGAAAATATTTTAGAGGAGAAAGGAAAGTGAGATGATGACAATGCCTTGCAATTTTGTAGTCTAGTCTATATGTAGCTAATGTAGTAGAGAGTTAGAGTTGAGCCAAGTCAAACTTTCATTTGCTTGTAGCAAGTTTGTACCACGATCCTGTTACCACCATACACTACACCTACCACCGAAAAAAACTTTTCCTATTTACTATTATACGACCTGGCTTGACTGCCGAACCGACTGCCTGGCATATTTATAAGCTTGAATTCGTGCTACAAATAAGCAGAGTAGTGATATGCAAGTCTAACCGTTTGGAACTGAACTTTTTCGCTTCTAGTAGTTTCATATCCATAGCACTATATATAGCAAGCTGAAAGACTGGGAAAAGTAAGGAATATGTAGCAAAATAGCCTTATGATGGAATTGGTTGAGAGTGATGCACATTTTGTATTGTAGTGCCCCAGTCTTCTTGATTTCACTTCTTGGTACACAGTACACTATATATACTATGCAATATAACTTGCTGTACAGTACGCATTTACGTATGTACACAATCAAGTTAATAATTTAAACGTTTTAAAATCTCGTCTCAGTATAACTTCTTAAATGGGTATACATAAATATACCACCTTTTTTATGAAAACGGGCATAATTCCTTATTTAAATTTATTCGTTATATCTGTTTGTTGGTTTTTTGCATTTTACACACACTAAAGTTGTCTTAAAATCTTTTTGCTGCTATTATTATTGCAGTGCAGTGGTAAAGCAGGCATAGAATTGACTAGTCGACGATGCTATTATAAAAGCTCATAATTCTTCTGCAGTTGTGGCAATGGCATAAGGCAATCTCTCACGCTTACTCGCATTATTCTCCTCTTGTGTGTCCTGAGAGAGAGAGGAACAAGGAGTTGTTCATTTTTGCTTCACCGACCGACCAACTTCTCTAACAACAAGACTTACACACACATGTAGCCTGCTGCAATACAATATCCGACGGCGAGAGGAGGAGGAGGTGATGATGATGGGAGCTATTTTCTGAATCTGATTGCTTAAATATAGAATTTATAGAGGGAGTGCAGACTATTATTGGACGTTAATGGCTAGAAATAGCACAACTCGTATAATCACATGACTGGTATAAATCTGTTTGTAGACCTCCGTGAAAGTTATTTTGAGGAACATAGTGGTACTAGTATACATGCAGCATATAATTATGAAGTTGAAGGTGTATACCAACCAGTTAAATGACTATTAGAAAGCGTGTTTACTCTTAAAGACAAATGGTTTTAGTGGAAAGGAGAGTATTGAGTATGATGATAGTGGATTAGTCGTGGAGCCATTCTTACTATTGTAATTTCTTTGGTAAACAGTTTCTAAAGCATATTATTAAAAAGGTCCATATATCCTCCTGGTGCTAGCCTTGTCTTCCCCACAAAATGCATAAATACTGGAAACTAGTAACAAAATGCAATATAGGGAGAAAAAAAATCTACTCTTGTGATGACGTCTATTCGCACTAGTTTTTTTCGGGTCTTAAAAATAAAAGTGTAATCTGAGCGAGTCCAATGAAATCACGATGCATTTGTATTTTCGGCTGTATTGTACCACTGAATTCAAGTTCACTCACATGACGGTCTTTTTGGAATAGGGAAGCGATAATGATGATGATTCGACCAAGGTGAAAATCATAATTGAGGGTATTAGTAGAACGAGATTTTTGGTTTGAAAAGATAAGTGGAGGAATGACGTTTCTAATACTATATAGCATAGCTGTCCATGTACTAATAAATTAGTATTAAAAAAAGAAATCGATTGTTACGGCACAGTACTTCAATTGGATTTATCTTAAGATGTAGTAAAAGTCAGGCTCAATTGTTTGTATACTTGAGTAGCTACTAAACCTAAAACCTAAAAATCTCCGGAAAATGAACCGGAATTCAAGACCCAGAAATATTTAATGAAACATTCTCGTACACAAAATATCAGAGGGGGAACAATCTTTACTCTTTCTTTTCGCAATATGGCTTATGCTAATACTGGTTTGTATTGCGTTTGGTTTCGTAGTTTTCAAATAATAAAAGCTTATGTCATGTCACATTCTAAAGATCTGTACACATGTGATATGCGTAAAATACATGGATAAATTTCAAATCCAAACTTACAGCATCAATAAATCACAGGATGTTATTATTCTTCTGCTGATGAACCCCCTTTTACGCAATTGAGTAAAAAAGTATCAAGTTTCTTAGTCCATCTGCCGGGCCTAGCCCTTCTGCTCACATGCCTTTATATAATGCTACGTTGTATACTGTGTACTGTACTACTGTAAGATCATTTCTGATTTTCAAACGGTTTTGCTATCCTTAGAGATCGATCCAAATGAGCTTTTATAAAAAAAAAAACGTTGCATCACATTCAAAATAGAGTAAGTGATATGAAGGGAAGTGAAATCCGGTACCACAATTTTTAATAACCTAATCCTTGAGCACAGAAAAAAGGTATTCAATTGAAGCTAGGGACAGATTTTCTTGACACGCTTATAAGCATCTAGAAGAGGCCACTAGGAAGCAATCCCTGGAAAATTGACATTTTGAAGCGACAAGGACAAAATAGTAGTACCGTGACAGGTAACGCTTTTGAAAATAAATGACCAGGCAGTTTTCCAGAGTTTTTTTTGTCTTGTATTTTTATCATTACATGTTTACATTTCCCCTTCCTTCTCATCACATGTCCACTTCCGCCCGCTTTGTCATGTTGTTAACGATATTAAAATCCGTTATTAAAAATATGGATACATGTTCCAGATTTCCGCTTTTCTAACGACTCTCGTGTGACTCAGCATAACAATAGACATTCAGTCACCTCCTGAGATTAAAACATAATATCTAATATGAAGATATACTTTACAATGGAGATAATATACTTTTTGACCATTAAAGTCCTGATTTCCGTTCCAATTCTTTATAAATGATAAATCGGTTTACGTGTGCTAGTTGAC